>CAMRHE010000891.1:90000-312500 GCA_947044405.1 Leptodactylus fallax
GTATACGTGCGTGTATGTATGTGTAGGTGTGTGTATGTACAGCGCATGTGTGTATACGTGTGTATGTATGTGTAGGTGTGTGTGTGTACAGCGCATGTGTGTATACGTGCGAGTATGTATGTGTAGGTGTGTGTATGTACAGCGCATGTGTGTATACGTGCGTGTGTGTATGTGTGTGTGTAGGTGTGTGTATGTACAGCGCATGTGTGTATACGTGCGTGTATGTATGTGTAGGTGTGTGTATGTACAGCGCATGTGTGTATACGTGCGGTATGTATGTGTGTGGTGTGTGTATGTACAGCGCATGTGTGTATACGTGCGGTATGTATGTGTAGGTGTGTGTATGTACAGCGCATGTGTGTATACGTGGGTATGTATGTGTAGGTGTGGTGTATGTACAGCGCGTGTGTGTGTACGTGCGAGTGTGTATGTGTAGGTGTGTGTGTATGTACACGTGCAGTATGTATGTGTAGGTGTGTGTATGTACAGCGCATGTGTGTATACGTGCGGTATGTAGTGTAGGTGTGTAGGTGGTGTGTATGTGTAGGTGTGTGTATGTACAGCGCATGTGTGTATACGTGCAGTATGTATGTGTAGGTGTGTGTATGTACAGCGCATGTGTGTATACGTGCGGTATGTATGTGTAGGTGTGTGTATGTACAGCTGGTGTATCGTGTGTATGTGTAGGTGTGTGTGTACGCGCAGTATGTATGTGTAGGTGTGTGTATGTACAGCGCATGTGTGTATACGTGCGGTATGTATGTGTAGGTGTGTGTATGTACAGCGCATGTGTGTATACGTGCGTGAGTATGTATGTGTAGGTGTGTGTGTGTACAGGCATGTGTGTATACGTGCAGTATGTATGTGTAGGTGTGTGTATGTACAGCGCATGTGTGTATACGTGCAGTATGTATGTGTAGGTGTGTGTATGTACAGCGCATGTGTGTATACGTGCAGTATGTATGTGTAGGTGTGTGTATGTACAGCGCATGTGTGTGTAGGTACGTGCGGGTGTGTGTGTAGTGTGTAGGTGTGTGTATGTACAGCGCATGTGTGTATACGTGCGGTATGTATGTGTAGGTGTGTGTATGTACAGCGCATGTGTGTATACGTGCGTTATGTATGTGTAGGTGTGAGTAGGTACAGCGCATGTGTGTATACGTGCGGTATGTATGTGTAGGTGTGTGTATGTACAGCGCATGTGTGTATACGTGCAGTATGTATGTGTAGGTGTGTGTATGTACAAGGCATGTGTGTAGTGCGTGCGGTGTGTGTGTGTGGGTGTGTGTAGTATGGTGTACAGCGCATGTGTGTATACGTGCGGTATGTATGTGTAGGTGTGTGTATGTACAGCGTGTGTGTGTACACGTGCAGGTATGTATGTGTAGGTGTGTGTATGTACAGCGCATGTGTGTATACGTGCGGTGATGTATGTGTAGGTGTGTGTATGTACAGCGGGTGTGTGTGTATACGTGCAGAGATGTGTAGGTGTGGTAGTACAGCGCAGTGTGTAACGTACGGCAGTGTGTGTGTAGGTGTGTGTATGTACAGCGCATGTGTGTATACGTGCAGTATGTATGTGTAGGTGTGTGTATGTACAGCGCGGGTGATGCGTGCATGTGTGTGTAGGTGGGTGTGGGTGTAGTGTGTGGTGGTGTGGTAGTAGGCGCGTGTGTGTATACGTGCAGTATGTATGTGTAGGTGTGTGTATGTACAGCGCATGTGTGTATACGTGCAGTATGTATGTGTAGGTGTGTGTATGTACAGCGCATGTGTGTGTATGTGCGTGTGCACGTGCGGTGAGTATGTATGTGTAGGTGTGTGTATGTACAGCGCATGTGTGTACGTACGTGCGTGTGTAGGTGTGTGTATGACAGCCATGTGGGTAACGTGTGTAGTGTAGGTGTGTGCAGTACAGCGCATGTGTGCGCTGTAGTACGTGTGTGTATGTACAGCGCATGTGTGTCGTGCGGTATGTATGTGTAGGTGTGTGTATGTAGGAACAGCGCATGTGTGTATGGTGCAGTGCGGTATGTATGTGTAGGTGTGAGTAGGAACAGCGCATGTGTGTATACGTGCGTGTATGTATGTGTAGGTGTGTGTATGTACAGCGCATGTGTGTATACGTGCAGTATGTATGTGTAGGTGTGTGTATGTACAGCGCATGTGTGTATACGTGCGGTATGTATGTGTAGGTGTGTGTATGTACAGCGCATGTGTGTATACGTGCTGTATGTATGTGTAGGTGTGTGTATGTACAGCGCATGTGTGTGTACGTGCGGTATGTATGTGTAGGTGTGTGTATGTACAGCGCATGTGTGTATACGTGCGGTATGTATGTGTAGGTGTGTGTATGTACAGCGCATGTGTGTATACGTGCGTAGTATGTATGTGTAGGTGTGTGTATGTACAGCGCATGTGTGTATACGTGCAGTATGTATGTGTAGGTGTGTGTATGTACAGCGCATGTGTGTATACGTGCGGTATGTATGTGTAGGTGTGTGTATGTACAGCGCATGTGTGTATACGTGCGGTGAGTATGTATGTGTGTAGTGGGTGTGTGTATGTACAGCGCATGTGTGTATACGTGCAGTATGTATGTGTAGGTGTGTGTATGTACAGCGCATGTGTGTATACGTGCGGTGAGTATGTATGTGTAGGTGTGTGTATGTACAGCGCATGTGTGTATACGTGCGGTATGTATGTGTAGGTGTGTGTATGTACAGCGCATGTGTGTGTACGCGATATGTATGTATGTATGTGTAGGTGTGTGTATGTACAGCGCATGTGTGTATACGTGCGTGTATGTATGTGTAGGTGTGAGTAGTGTAGTAGAACAGCACATGTGTGTATACATGCGGTATGTATGTGTAGGTGTGAGTAGGAACAGCGCATGTGTGTATACGTGCAGTATGTATGTGTAGGTGTGTGTATGTACAGCGCATGTGTGTATACGTGCAGTATGTATGTGTAGGTGTGTGTGTATACGTGCGGTAACGTGTATGTGTAGGTGTGTGTATGTACAGCGCATGTGTGTATACGTGCGGTATGTATGTGTAGGTGTGTGTATGTACAGCGCATGTGTGTATACGTGCAGTATGTATGTGTAGGTGTGTGTATGTACAGCGCATGTGTGTATACGTGCAGTATGTATGTGTAGGTGTGTGTATGTACAGCACATGTGTGTATACGTGCGGTATGTATGTGTAGGTGTGTGTATGTACAGCGCATGTGTGTATACGTGCGGTATGTATGTGTAGGTGTGTGTATGTACAGGCATGTGTGTATACGCGTATGTATGTGTAGGTGTGTGTATGTACAGCGCATGTGTGTATACGTGCGGTATGTGTATGTGTAGGTGTGTGTATGTACAGCGCATGTGTGTATACGTGCGGTATGTATGTGTAGGTGTGTGTATGTACAGCGCCAGGGAAAGATGTGTGTATACGTGCGTGAGTATGTATGTGTAGGTGTGTGTATGTACAGCGCATGTGTGTATACGTGCAGTATGTATGTGTAGGTGTGTGTATGTACAGCGCATGTGTGTATACGTGCAGTATGTATGTGTAGGTGTGTGTATGTACAGCGCATGTGTGTATACGTGCAGCGAGTATGTATGTGTAGGTGTGTGTATGTACAGCGCATGTGTGTATACGTGCAGTGGTAGGAGCATGTGTGTAAGATGTATGTGTAGGTGTGAGCCAGAAGAATGTGTGTAACAACGTGCGGTATGTATGTGGTAGGTGTGGTAGGAACAGCGCATGTGTGTATACATGCAGTATGTATGTGTAGGTGTGTGTATGTACAGCGCATGTGTGTATACGTGCAGTATGTATGTGTAGGTGTGTGTATGTACAGCGCATGTGTGTATACGTGCGGTGAGTATGTATGTGTAGGTGTGTGTATGTACAGCGCATGTGTGTATACGTGCAGTATGTATGTGTAGGTGTGAAAAGTATGTATGTGTAGGTGTGTGTATGTACAGCGCATGTGTGTATACGTGCGTTATGTATGTGTAGGTGTGAGTAGTGGAACAGCACATGTGTGTATACATGCGGTATGTATGTGTAGGTGTGAGTAGGAACAGCGCATGTGTGTATACGTGCAGTATGTATGTGTAGGTGTGTGTATGTACAGCGCATGTGTGTACGTGCCGTGCAGTACGTGTGTGTAGGTGTGTGTATGTACAGCATCGTGTGTGTATACGTGCGGTATGTATGTGTAGGTGTGTGTATGTACAGCGCATGTGTGTATACGTGCAGGTATGTATGTGTAGGTGTGTGTATGTACAGCGCATGTGTGTATACGTGCAGTATGTATGTGTAGGTGTGTGTATGTACAGCGCATGTGTGTATACGTGCGGTATGTATGTGTAGGTGTGTGTATGTACACAGCGCCCTAGTGTGTATACGTGCGGTAGAAGTATGTGTAGGTGTGTGTATGTACAGCGCATGTGTGTATACGTGCAGTATGTATGTGTAGGTGTGTGTATGTACAGCACATGTGTGTATACGTGCGGTATGTATGTGTAGGTGTGTGTATGTACAGCGCATGTGTGTATACGTGCGGTATGTATGTGTAGGTGTGTGTATGTACAGCGCATGTGTGTATACGTGCAGTGTGTAGTGTGTGTGTGTGTGTAGTACAGCGCATGTGTGTAACGTGCGTATGTATGTGTAGGTGTGTGTATGTACAGCGCATGTGTGTATACGTGCGGTGAGTATGTATGTGTAGGTGTGTGTATGTACAGCGCATGTGTGTATACGTGCAGTATGTATGTGTAGGTGTGTGTATGTACAGCGCATGTGTGTATACGTGCGTATGTATGTGTAGGTGTGGTAGGAACAACAGCACATGTGTGTGTACGTGCGGTATGTATGTGTAGGTGTGAGTAGGAACAGCGCATGTGTGTATACGTGCGGTATGTATGTGTAGGTGTGTGTATGTACAGCGCATGTGTGTATACGTGCAGTATGTATGTGTAGGTGTGTGTATGTACAGCGCATGTGTGTATACGTGCGGTATGTATGTGTAGGTGTGTGTAGGAACAGCGCATGTGTGTATACAGCGGGTGTGTGTAGGTGTGAAACAGCGCATGTGTGTATACGTGCAGTATGTATGTGTAGGTGTGTGTATGTACAGCGCATGTGTGTATACGTGCAGTATGTATGTGTATGTATGTGTAGGGTGTGTGTATGTACAGCGCATGTGTGTATACGTGCGGTGAGTATGTAGCGCGCACGCTGTGTGTAACGTGCAGATGTATGTGTAGGTGTGTGTATGTACAGCGCATGTGTGTATACGTGTGCAGTATGTATGTGTAGGTGTGTGTATGTACAGCGCATGTGTGTATACGTGCGGTATGTATGTGTAGGTGTGTGTATGTACAGCGCTGTGTGTATACGGCGATGTATGTGTAGGTGTGTGTATGTACAGCGCATGTGTGTATACGTGCGGTATGTATGTGTAGGTGTGTGTATGTACAGCGCATGTGTGTATACGTGCAGTATGTATGTGTAGGTGTGTGTATGTACAGCGCATGTGTGTATACGTGCGGTATGTATGTGTAGGTGTGTGTAGGTACAGCACATGTGTGTATACGTGCGTTATGTATGTGAGGGGGAGGACAGCCAGGGATGCGGTATGTATGTGTAGGTGTGTGTAGGAACAGCGCATGTGTGTATACGTGCAGTATGTATGTGTAGGTGTGTGTATGTACAGCGCATGTGTGTATACGTGCAGTATGTATGTGTAGGTGTGTGTATGTACAGCGCATGTGTGTATACGTGCGGTGAGTATGTATGTGTAGGTGTGTGTATGTACAGCGCATGTGTGTATACGTGCAGTATGTATGTGTAGGTGTGTGTATGTACAGCACATGTGTGTATACGTGCAGTATGTATGTGTAGGTGTGTGTATGTACAGCGCATGTGTGTATACGTGCGGTATGTATGTGTAGGTGTGTGTATGTACAGCGCATGTGTGTATACGTGCAGTATGTATGTGTAGGTGTGTGTATGTACAGCGCATGTGTGTATACGTGCGGTATGTATGTGTAGGTGTGTGTATGTACAGCGCATGTGTGTATACGTGCGTAGGTGTGTGAGTATGTATGTGTAGGTGTGTGTATGTACAGCGCATGTGTGTATACGTGCAGTATGTATGTGTAGGTGTGTGTATGTACAGCGCATGTGTGTATACGTGCGGTGAGTATGTATGTGTGGTGTGTGGTGTAAGCGCAGTGTGTATACCGGGAAGTATGTGTAGGTGTGTGTATGTACAGCGCATGTGTGTATACGTGCGGTATGTATGTGTAGGTGTGTGTAGGAACAGCGCATGTGTGTATACGTGCGGTATGTATGTGTAGGTGTGTGTATGTACAGCGCATGTGTGTATACGTGCAGTATGTATGTGTAGGTGTGTGTATGTACAGCGCATGTGTGTATACGTGCGGTATGTATGTGTAGGTGTGTGTATGTACAGCGCATGTGTGTATACGTGCGGTGAGTATGTATGTGTAGGTGTGTGTATGTACAGCGCATGTGTGTATACGTGCAGTATGTATGTGTAGGTGTGTGTATGTACAGCGCATGTGTGTATACGTGCGGTATGTATGTGTAGGTGTGTGTATGTACAGCGCATGTGTGTATACGTGTGGTATGTATGTGTAGGTGTGAGTAGGAACAGCACATGTGTGTATACATGCGGTATGTATGTGTAGGTGTGTGTATGTACAGCACATGTGTGTATACGTGCAGTATGTATGTGTAGGTGTGTGTATGTACAGCGCATGTGTGTATACGTGCGGTATGTATGTGTAGGTGTGAGTAGGAACAGCACATGTGTGTATACGTGCGGATGTATGTGTAGGTGTGAGTAGGAACAGCGCATGTGTGTATACGTGCAGTATGTATGTGTAGGTGTGTGTATGTACAGCACATGTGTGTATACGTGCGGTATGTATGTGTAGGTGTGTGTATGTACAGCGCATGTGTGTATACGTGCGTATGTATGTGTAGGTGTGTGTATGTACAGCGCATGTGTGTATACGTGCGGTATGTATGTGTAGGTGTGAGGGGTAGGAACAGCGCATGTGTGTATACGTGCGGTATGTATGTGTAGGTGTGTGTATGTACAGCGCATGTGTGTATACGTGCGGTATGTATGTGTAGGTGTGTGTATGTACAGCGCATGTGTGTATACGTGCAGTATGTATGTGTAGGTGTGTGTATGTACAGCGCATGTGTGTATACGTGCGGTATGTATGTGTAGGTGTGAGTAGGAACAGCACATGTGTGTATACGTGCGGTATGTAACGCATGGTGTGTACGTGCGGTAGTATGTGTAGGTGTGTGTATGTACAGCGCATGTGTGTATACGTGCAGTATGTATGTGTGGGTAGTGTGTATGTGCAGGGCGCAGCGTGTGTGTGTACAGCGTGCGGTATGTATGTGTAGGTGTGTGTATGTACAGGGACGGCGAAGGGTGTGTGTATACGGTGCGGTATGTATGTGTAGGTGTGTGTATGTACAGCGCATGTGTGTATACGTGCGGTGTATGTATGTGTAGGTGTGTGTATGTAGTAGCGCATGTGTGTATACGTGCGGTGAGTATGTATGTGTAGGTGTGTGTATGTACAGCGCATGTGTGTATACGTGCGGTGAGTATGTATGTGTAGGTGTGTGTATGTACAGGGCATGTGTGTATACATGCGGTGAGTATGTATGTGTAGGTGTGTGTATGTACAGAGCATGTGTGTATACGTGCGGTGAGTATGTATGTGTAGGTGTGTGTATGTACAGAGCATGTGTGTATACGTGCGGTATGTATGTGTAGGTGTGTGTATGTACAGAGCATGTGTGTGTACGTGCGGTGAGTATGTATGTGTAGGTGTGTGTATGTACAGAGCATGTGTGTATACGTGCAGTATGTATGTGTAGGTGTGTGTATGTACAGCGCATGTGTGTGTACTTGCGGTGAGTATGTATGTGTAGGTGTGTGTATGTACAGCGCTAGTGTGTATACGTGCGGTATGTATGTGTAGGTGTGTGTATGTACAGCGCATGTGTGTGTACTTGCGGTGAGTATGTATGTGTAGGTGTGTGTATGTACAGCGCTAGTGTGTATACGTGCGGTATGTATGTGTAGGTGTGTGTATGTACAGCGCATGTGTGTATACGTGCGGTGAGTATGTATGTGTAGGTGTGTGTATGTACAGCGCATGTGTGTATACGTGCAGTATGTATGTGTAGGTGTGTGTATGTACAGCGCATTGTGTATACGTGCGTGTATGTAGGTGTGTAGGTGTGAGTAGTGAACAGCACATGTGTGTATACGTGCGTTATGTATGTGTAGGTGGTGTGAGTAGAAACAGCGCATGTGTGTATACGTGCGGTATGTATGTGTAGGGGTGTATGTAGTGGTGTGAGTAGGACAGCGCATGTGTGTATACGTGCAGTATGTATGTGTAGGTGTGTGTGTGTACAGCGCATGTGTGTATACGTGCAGTATGTATGTGTAGGTGTGTGATGTACAGCCCATGTGTGTATACGTGCAGTATGTATGTGTAGGTGTGTGTATGTACAGTGCATGTGTGTATACGTGCGTTATGTATGTGTAGGTGTGAGTAGGAACAGCACATGTGTGTATACATGCGGTATGTATGTGTAGGTGTGAGTAGGAACAGCGCATGTGTGTATACGTGCAGAATGTATGTGTAGGTGTGTGTATGTACAGCGCATGTGTGTATACGTGCAGTATGTATGTGTAGGTGTGTGTATGTACAGCGCATGTGTGTATACGTGCAGTATGTATGTGTAGGTGTGTGTATGTACAGCGCATGTGTGTATACGTGCGGTATGTATGTGTAGGTGTGTGTATGTACAGCGCATGTGTGTATACGTGCAGTATGTATGTGTAGGTGTGTGTATGTAGGGGGGGAGGGGGGAGTGCAGCGCATGTGTGTATACGTGCGGTGAGTATGTATGTGTAGGTGTGTGTATGTACAGCGCATGTGTGTATACGTGCGGTATGTATGTGTAGGTGTGAGTAGTGAACAGTGCATGTGTGTATACGTGCGTTATGTAGGTAGGGTGTGTAGGTGTGAGTAGAACAGCACATGTGTGTATACGTGCGGTATGTATGTGTAGGTGTGAGTAGGAACAGCGCATGTGTGTATACGTGCGGTATGTATGTGTAGGTGTTTGTATGTACAGCGCATGTGTGTATACGTGCGGTATGTATGTGTAGGTGTGTGTATGTACAGCGCATGTGTGTATACGTGCGGTATGTATGTGTAGGTGTGTGTATGTACAGCTTATGTGTGTATACGTGCAGTATGTATGTGTAGGTGTGTGTATGTACAGCACATGTGTGTGTACGTGCAGTATGTATGTGTAGGTGTGTGTATGTACAGCGCATGTGTGTATACGTGCGGTATGTATGTGTAGGTGTGTGTATGTACAGCGCATGTGTGTATACGTGCAGTATGTATGTGTAGGTGTGTGTATGTACAGCGCATGTGTGTATACGTGCGGTGAGTATGTATGTGTAGGTGTGTGTATGTACAGCGCATGTGTGTATACGTGCAGTATGTATGTGTAGGTGTGTGTATGTACAGCGCATGTGTGTATACGTGCGTTATGTATGTGTAGGTGTGAGTATGGACAGAGCACGTGTGTGTATACGTGCGGTATGTATGTGTAGGTGTGAGTAGGAACAGCGCATGTGTGTATACGTGCAGTATGTATGGGGGGGCCGGGCGGGTATGTGTGGGTGTGTGTATGTACAGCGCATGTGTGTATACGTGCAGTATGTATGTGTAGGTGTGTGTATGTACAGCAGCATGTGTGTATACGTGCGGTATGTATGTGTAGGTGTGTGTATGTACAGCGCATGTGTGTATACGTGCAGTATGTATGTGTAGGTGTGTGTATGTACAGCGCATGTGTGTATGCGTCGCGCAGTATGTATGTGTAGGTGTGTGTATGTACAGCGCATGTGTGTATACGTGCAGTATGTATGTGTAGGTGTGTGTATGTACAGCCATGTGTGTATACGTGCGGAGGTAGGGGGTAGTACAGCGCAGGTGGGTGAGTATGTATGTGTGAGGTGTGTGTATGTACAGCGCATGTGTGTATACGTGCAGTATGTATGTGTAGGTGTGTGTATGTACAGCACATGTGTGTATACGTGCAGTATGTATGTGTAGGTGTGTGTATGTACAGCGCTTGTGTGTATACGTGCGGTATGTATGTGTAGGTGTGTGTATGTACAGCGCATGTGTGTATACGTGCAGGTATGTATGTGTAGGTGTGTGTATGTACAGCGCATGTGTGTATACGTGCAGTATGTATGTGTAGGTGTGTGTATGTACAGCGGCTAGTGTGTAGGTGGTGTACGTGCGGGTGTGTATGTATGTGTAGGTGTGTGTATGTACAGCACATGTGTGTATACGTGCAGTATGTATGTGTAGGTGTGTGTATGTACAGCGCATGTGTGTATACGTGCGGTGAGTATGTATGTGTAGGTGTGTGTATGTACAGCACATGTGTGTATACGTGCAGTATGTATGTGTAGGTGTGAGTGTGAGGAACAGCGCATGTGTGTATACGTGCGGTATGTATGTGTGGGTGTGTGTATGTACAGCGCATGTGTGTATACGTGCAGTATGTATGTGTAGGTGTGTGTATGTACAGCGCATGTGTGTATACGTGCGGTATGTATGTGTAGGTGTGTGTATGTACAGCGCATGTGTGTATACGTGCGGTGAGTATGTATGTGTAGGTGTGTGTATGTACAGCGCATGTGTGTATACGTGCAGTATGTATGTGTAGGTGTGTGTATGTACAGCGCATGTGTGTATACGTGCGGTATGTATGTGTAGGTGTGTGTATGTACAGCGCATGTGTGTATACGTGTGGTATGTATCTGTAGGTGTGAGTAGGAACAGCACATGTGTGTATACATGCGGTATGTATGTGTAGGTGTGAGTAGGAACAGCGCATGTGTGTATACGTGCAGTATGTATGTGTAGGTGTGTGTATGTACAGCACATGTGTGTATACGTGCAGTATGTATGTGTAGGTGTGTGTATGTACAGCGCATGTGTGTATACGTGCGGTATGTATGTGTAGGTGTGAGTAGGAACAGCGCATGTGTGTATACGTGCGGTATGTATGTGTAGGTGTGAGTAGAAACAGTGCATGTGTGTATACGTGCAGTATGTATGTGTAGGTGTGTGTATGTACAGCACATGTGTGTATACGTGCGGTATGTAGTGTGTAGGTGTTTGTATGTACAGCACATGTGTGTATGTCGTGCGGTATGTATGTGTAGGTGTGTGTATGTACAGCGCATGTGTGTATACGTGCGTTATGTATGTGTAGGTGTGTGTATGTACAGCGCATGTGTGTATACGTGCGTTATGTATGTGTAGGTGTGTGTATGTACAGCACATGTGTGTATACGTGCAGTATGTATGTGTAGGTGTGTGTATGTACAGCGCATGTGTGTATACGTGCAGTATGTATGTGTAGGTGTGTGTAGGAACAGCGCATGTGTGTATACGTGCGGTATGTATGTGTAGGTGTTTGTATGTACAGCGCATGTGTGTATACGTGCAGTATGTATGTGTAGGTGTGTGTATGTACAGCGCATGTGTGTATACGTGCGGAGTAGGTAGGTGGGTATGTATGTGTAGGTGTGAGTAGGAACAGCACATGTGTGTATACGTGCGGTATGTATGTGTAGGTGTGTGTATGTACAGTGCATGTGTGTATACGTGCGTTATGTATGTGTAGGTGTGAGTAGGAACAGCGCATGTGTGTATACGTGCGGTATGTATGTGTAGGTGTGTGTATGTACAGCGCATGTGTGTATGCGTGCAGTATGTGGGTGTAGGGTGTGTGTATGTACAGCGCATGTGTGTATACGTGCGGTATGTATGTGTAGGTGTGTGTATGTACAGCGCATGTGTGTATACGTGCGGTATGTATGTGTAGGTGTGTGTATGTACAGCGCTAGTGTGTATACGTGCGGTGATTATGTATGTGTAGGTGTGTGTATGTATAGCGCATGTGTGTATACGTGCGGTGAGTATGTATGTGTAGGTGTGTGTATGTACAA
This sequence comes from Leptodactylus fallax, assembly GCA_947044405.1. NCBI lineage: Eukaryota > Metazoa > Chordata > Amphibia > Anura > Leptodactylidae > Leptodactylus > Leptodactylus fallax. Next base: position 102,127 of record CAMRHE010000891.1, read on the forward strand.
CGCATGTGTGTATACGTGCGGTGAGTATGTATGTGTAGGTGTGTGTATGTCCAGGGCATGTGTGTATACATGCGGTGAGTATGTATGTGTAGGTGTGTGTATTTACAGAGCATGTGTGTATACGTGCGGTTTGTATGTATGTGTAGGTGTGTGTATGTACAGAGCATGTGTGTATACGTGCGGTATGTATGTGTAGGTGTGTGTATGTACAGAGCATGTGTGTGTACGTGCGGTGAATATGTTTGTGTAGGTGTGTGTATGTACAGAGCATGTGTGTATACGTGCAGTATGTATGTGTAGGTGTGTGTATGTCCAGGGCATGTGTGTATACGTGCGGTATGTATGTGTAGGTGTGTGTATGTACAGCGCATGTGTGTGTACTTGCGGTGAGTATGTATGTGTAGGTGTGTGTATGTACAGCGCTAGTGTGTATACGTGCGGTATGTATGTGTAGGTGTGTGTATGTACAGCGCATGTGTGTATACGTGCGGTGAGTATGTATGTGTAGGTGTGTGTATGTACAACGCATGTGTGTATACGTGTAGTATGTATGTGTAGGTGTGTGTATGTACAGCGCATGTGTATACGTGCGTTATGTATGTGTAGGTGTGAGTAGAAACAGCACATGTGTGTATACGTGCGGTATGTATGTGTAGGTGTGAGTAGGAACAGCGCATGTGTGTATACTTGCAGTATGTATGTGTATGTGTGTGTATGTACAGCACATGTGTGTATACGTGCAGTATGTATGTGTAGGTGTGTGTATGTACAGCGCATGTGTGTATACGTGCGTTATGTATGTGTAGGTGTGAGTAGGAACAGAACATGTGTGTATACGTGCGGTATGTATGTGTAGGTGTGAGTAGGAACAGCGCATGTGTGTATACGTGCAGAATGTATGTGTAGGTGTGTGTATGTACAGCGCATGTGTGTATACGTGCAGTATGTATGTGTAGGTGTGTGTATGTACAGCGCATGTGTGTATACGTGCAGTATGTATGTGTAGGTGTGTGTATGTACAGCGCGTGTGTGTATACGTGCGGTATGTATGTGTAGGTGTGTGGATGTACAGCGCATGTGTGTATACGTGCAGTATGTATGTGTAGGTGTGTGTATGTACAGCGCTAGTGTGTATACGTGCGGTGAGTATGTATGTGTGAGGGTGTGTGTATGTACAGCGCATGTGTGTATACGTGCGGTATGTATGTGTAGGTGTGAGTAGGAACAGTGCATGTGTGTATACGTGCGTTATGTATGTGTAGGTGTGAGTAGAAACAGCACATGTGTGTATACGTGCGGTATGTATGTGTAGGTGTGAGTAGGAACAGCGCATGTGTGTATACGTGCAGTATGTATGTGTAGGTGTTTGTATGTACAGCGCATGTGTGTATACGTGCGGTATGTATGTGTAGGTGTTTGTATGTACAGCGCATGTGTGTATACGTGCGGGTATGTATGTGTAGGTGTGTGTATGTACAGCGCATGTGTGTATACGTGCGTTATGTACGTGTAGGTGTGTGTATGTACAGCGCATGTGTGTATACGTGTGGTATGTATGTGTAGGTGTTTGTATGTACAGCGCATGTGTGTATACGTGTGGTATGTATGTGTAGGTGTTTGTATGTACAGCGCATGTGTGTATACGTGCGGTATGTATGTGTAGGTGTGTGTATGTACAGCGATGTGTGTATACGTGCGGTATGTATGTGTAGGTGTGTGTATGTACAGCGCATGTGTGTATACGTGCGGTATGTATGTGTAGGTGTTTGTATGTACAGCGCATGTGTGTATATGGGCGATATGTATGTGTAGGTGTTTGTATAGAGAGAGGATGTGTGAAAGAGAGAACGACAAAAGTTTGGACACAACTTCTCATTTCAAGAGTTTTCTGTATTTTCATGACTATAAAAATTGTAGATTCACACTGAAGGCATCAAAACTATGAATTAACACGTGGAATTATATACTTAACAAAAAAGTGTGAAACAACTGAAAATATGTCTTATATTCTAGGTTCTTCAAAGTAGCCACCTTTTGCTTTGATTACTGCTTTGCACACTCTTGGCATTCTCTTGATGAGCTTCAAGAGGTAGTCACCTGAAATGGTCTTCCAACAGTCTTGAAGGAGTTCCCAGAGATGCTTAGCACTTGTTGGCCCTTTTGCCTTCACTCTGCGGTCCAGCTCACCCCAAACCATCTGGATTGGGTTCAGGTCTGGTGACTGTGGAGGCCAGGTCATCTGGCGTAGCACCCCATCATTCTCCTTCTTGGTCAAATAGCCCTTACACAATCTGGAGGTGTGTTTGGGGTCATTGTCCTGTTGAAAAATAAATGATGGTCCAACTAAACGCAAACCGGATGGAATAGCATGCCGCTGCAAGATGCTGTGGTAACCATGCTGGTTCAGTATTCCTTCAATTTTGAATAAATCCCCAACAGTGTCACCAGCAAAGCACGCCCACACCATCACACCTCCTCCTCCATGCTTCATGGTGGGAACCAGGCATGTAGAGACCATTCGTTCACCTTTTCTGCGTCGCACAAAGACACGGCGGTTGGAACCAAAGATCTCAAATTTGGACTCATCAGACCAAAGCCCAGATTTCCACAGGTCTAATGTCCATTCCTTGTGTTCTTTAGCCCAAACAAGTCTCTTCTGCTTGCTGCCTGTCCTTAGCAGTGGTTTCCTAGCAGCTATTTTACCATGAAGGCCTGCTGCACACAGTCTCCTCTTAACAGTTGTTGTAGAGATGTGTCTGCTGCTAGAACTCTGTGTGGCATTGACCTGGTCTCTAATCTGAGCTGCTGTTAACCTGCGATTTCTGAGGCTGGTGACTCGGATGAACTTATCCTCCGCAGCAGTGGTGACTCTTGGTCTTCCTTTCCTGGGGCAGTTCTCATGTGAGCCAGTTTCTTTGTAGCGCTTGATGGTTTTGGCCACTGCACTTGGGGACACTTTCAAAGTTTTCCCAATTTTTCGGACTGACTGACCTTCATTTCTTAAAGTAATGATGGCCGCTCTTTTTTTCTTTACTTAGCTGCTTTTTTCTTGCCATAATACAAATTCTAACACTCCATTCAGTAGGACTATCAGCTGTGTATCCACCTGACTTCTGAACAACACAACTGATGGTCCCAACACTATTTATAAGGCAAGAAATCCCACTTATTAAACCTGACAGGGCACACCTGTGAAGTGAAAACCATTTCAGGTGACTACCTCTTGAAGCTCATCAAGAGAATGCCAAGAGTGTGCAAAGCAGTAATCAAAGCAAAAGGTGGCTACTTTGAAGAACCTAGAATATAAGACATATTTTCAGTTGTTTCACACTTTTTTGGTAAGTATATAATTCCACATGTGGTAATTCATAGTTCTGATGCCTTCAGTGTGAATCTACAATTTTTATAGTCATGAAAATACAGAAAATTCTTGGGGTGGGGGGGGGGGCCTAAATTTTGGGGGGGGTGGGGGTGGGGGGGTGTTTGGGGGGGGGGGGGGGGGGGGGGGGGGGGGGGGGGGGGGGGGGGGGGGGGGGGGGGGGGGGGGGGGGGGGGTGGGGGGGGGGGGGGGGGGGGGGGGGGGGGGGGGGGGGGGGGGGGGGGGGGGGGGGGGGGGGGGGGGGGGGGGGGGGGGGGGGGGGGGGGGGGGGGGGGGGGGGGGGGGGGGGGGGGGGGGGGGGGGGGGGGGGGGGGGAGGGGGGGGGGGGGGGGGGGGGGGGGGGGGGGGGGGGGGGGGGGGGGGGGGGGGGGGGGGGGGGGGGGGGGGGGGGGGGGGGGGGGGGGGGGGGGGGGGGGGGGGGGGGGGGGGGGGGGGGGGGGGGGGGGGGGGGGGGGGGGGGGGGGGGGGGGGGGGGGGGGGGGGGGGGGGGGGGGGGGGGGGGGGGGGGGGGGGGGGGGGCCCCGGCCGGGGCGGCGGGGCGGGAGCGGGGTCGGGGTGCTTGTTTTTGGTTTTTATACATCCCATTCGCTCCTCCCGTTCCTAATGGAGCAGAAGAAAGCAGAGGAAGAGGGGAAGGGGTGAAAAAGGTAAAAAAAAAAAAATTTATTTAATAGCGATGAGCGTCTCGGCGCACCGATCATTACGTGAAGTAAATCCACAGCGCAGGTTCACCAGGAGATACAATGTGCCTGACAAACCAGGCTTTATGTGCAGGAAGCGTCTCACCTCCATTAATAAATCGCACGCCGCTAATATTGTTCTCTATAAGCTGAGAAAACAATGGCCACAGCCGCCGCCGCGCTCCGCAAACCGTACACAGGAACGCTATTCATCACCACCAAGTAAACGCTTTATACATGACCCAATGAAAGGGGCCGCAGAGATATGGCAAATGTAGACATTATATTTCATCTATTCCTAGAGCACAGAACAGGAGTCAGAGGAGCATACAGGCGGTGAGAGCAGAGAACAGGACAGAATACAGGCGGTGAGAGCAGAGAACAGGACAGAATACAGGCGGTGAGAGCAGAGAACAGGACAGAATACAGGCGGCGAGAGCAGAGAACAGGACAGAATACAGGCGGTGAGAGCAGAGAACAGGACAGAATACAGGCGATGAGAGCAGAGAACAGGACAGAATACAGGCGGTGAGAGAAGAGAACAGGACAGAATACAGGCAGTGAGAGCAGAGAACAGGACAGAATACAGGCGGTGAGAGCAGAGAACAGGACAGAATACAGGTGGTGAGAACAGAGAACAGGACAGAATACAGGCGGTGAGAGCAGAGGACAGGTCAGAATACAGGCGGCAAGAGAAGAGGACAGGACAGAATACAGGCGGCGAGAGCAGAGGACAGGGCAGAGTACAGGTGGCGAGAGCAGAGGACAGGACAGAATACAGGCGGCGAGAACAGAACAGAATACAGGCGGCGAGAGCAGAAAACAGGACAGAATACAGGCGGCGAGAGCAGAGGACAGGACAGAATACAGGCGGCGAGAACAGAACAGAATACAGGTGGCGAGAGCAGAGAACAGGACAGAATACAGGCGGCGAGAGCAAAGAACAGGAGGACAGGACAGAATACAGGCAGTGAGAGCAGAGAACAGGACAGAATACAGGAGGCGAGAGCAGAGAACAGGACAGAATACAGGCGGTGAGAGCAGAGGACAGGAGGACAGGACAGAATACAGGCGGTGAGAGCAGAGAACAGGACAGAATACAGGCGGTGAGAGCAGAGGACAGGACAGAATACAGGCGGTGAGAGCAGAGAACAGGACAGAATACAGGCGGTGAGAGCAGAGAACAGGACAGAATACAGGTGGTGAGAGCAGAGAACAGGACAGAATACAGGCGGTGAGAGCAGAGAACAGGACAGAATACAGGCGGTGAGAGCAGAGAACAGGACAGAATACAGGCGGTGAGAGCAGAGAACAGGACAGAATACAGGCGGTGAGAGCAGAGAACAGGACAGAATACAGGCGGTGAGAACAGAGAACAGGACAGAATACAGGCGGTGAGAGCAGAGGACAGGTCAGAATACAGGCGGCAAGAGAAGAGGACAGGACAGAATACAGGCGGCGAGAGCAGAGGACAGGACAGAATACAGGCGGCGAGAGCAGAGGACAGGACAGAATACAGGCGGCGAGAACAGAACAGAATACAGGCGGCGAGAGTAGAGAACAGGACAGAATACAGGTGGCGAGAGCAAAGAACAGGAGGACAGGACAGAATACAGGCGGTGAGAGCAGAGAACAGGACAGAATACAGGAGGCGAGAGCAGAGAACAGGACAGAATACAGGCGGTGAGAGCAGAGGACAGGAGGACAGGACAGAATACAGACGGTGAGAGCAGAGAACAGGACAGAATACAGGCGGCGAGAGCAGAGGACAGGACAAAATACAGGCAGCGAGAGCAAACGACAGGACAGAATACAGGAGGCGAGAGCAGAGGACAGGACAGAATACAGGCGGTGAGAGCAGAGAACAGGACAGAATACAGGCGGCGAGAGCAGAGGACAGGACAGAATACAGGCGGTGAGAGCAGAGAACAGGACAGAATACAGGAGGCGAGAGCAGAGAACAGGAAAGAATACAGGTGGTGAGAGCAGAGAACAGGACAGAATACAGGCAGCGAGAGCAGAGGACAGGACAAAATACAGGCAGCGAGAGCAAAGGAAAGGACAGAATACAGGCGGCGAGAGCAGAGGACAGGACAGAATACAGGCGGCGAGAGCAGAGGACAGGACAGAATACAGGTGGCGAGAGCAGAGAACAGGAGGACAGGACAGAATACAGGCGGTGAGAGCAGAGGACAGGACAGAATACAGGCGGCGAGAGCAGAGGACAGGACAGAATACAGGTGGCGAGAGCAGAGAACAGGAGGACAGGACAGAATACAGGCGGTGAGAGCAGAGGACAGGACAGAATACAGGCGGCGAGAGCAGAAAACAGGACAGAATACAGGCGGCGAGAGCAGAGAACAGGACAGAATACAGGTGGTGAGAGCAGAGAACAGGACAGAATACAGGTGGTGAGAGCAGAGAACAGGACAGAATACAGGCGGTGAGAACAGGACAGAATACAGGCGGTGAGAGCAGAGAACAGGAGTCAGAGCAGGGTCTGAGGATGTGAGATCAGCTGAGGTCATACAAGGACAATGGTGTTTACTGGTGTGGAAAAATTGCTGCAAAGTAAGAAGGATGTCAGAAATAGAAGGGTTAATGGTTTATTTTTATCAACTACCAAAATGAAGTGAATAAAGAAAAGAGAAATGTAAACCCCCTCAATATTTGTTGTGACCTTTGCCCTTCGCCCCTCCTTGCCTTGATATCTGACCTTCTCCTCGTATACAGCAGTTTGGAGGGGACTTTATACCATGATGTGATTTATATATATAGTATATATACATAGTATAAGTGTATCAGGATTTCTGCCCCTCCTCTTATTTATATGGCGGTATATATTAGGTCGCCCCCTTCCCCATGTCCTTCTTGCTGGGTTGATCTCTCTCTATATAATCTATACCGGATAGTTTCGCCCCTCTCGCCCTCGTCTCCTGTGCTGTCGCCCCCTTCCCCATGTCCTTCTTGCTGGGTTGATATCACTATATACAATCTATACCGGATAGTTTCGCCCCTCTCGCCCTCGTCTCCTGTGCTGTCGCCCCCTTCCTCATGTCCTTCTTGCTGGGTTGATCTCTCTCTATATAATCTATACCGGATAGTTTCGCCCCTCTCGCCCTCGTCTCCTGTGCTGTCGCCCCCTTCCTCATGTCCTTCTTGCTGGGTTGATATCACTATATACAATCTATACCGGATAGTTTCGCCCCTCTCGCCCTCGTCTCCTGTGCTGTCGCCCCCTTCCCCATGTCCTTCTTGCTGGGTTGATATCACTATATACAATCTATACCGGATAGTTTCGCCCCTCTCGCCCTCGTCTCCTGTGCTGTCGCCCCCTTCCTCATGTCCTTCTTGCTGGGTTGATCTCTCTCTATATAATCTATACCGGATAGTTTCGCCCCTCTCGCCCTCGTCTCCTGTGCTGTCGCCCCCTTCCTCATGTCCTTCTTGCTGGGTTGATCTCTCTCTATATAATCTATACCGGATAGTTTCGCCCCTCTCGCCCTCGTCTCCTGTGCTGTCGCCCCCTTCCTCATGTCCTTCTTGCTGGGTTGATATCACTATATACAATCTATACCGGATAGTTTCGCCCCTCTCGCCCTCGTCTCCTGTGCTGTCGCCCCCTTCCTCATGTCCTTCTTGCTGGGTTGATCTCTCTCTATATAATCTATACCGGATAGTTTCGCCCCTCTCGCCCTCGTCTCCTGTGCTGTCGCCCCCTTCCCCATGTCCTTCTTGCTGGGTTGATCTCTCTCTATACAATCTATACCGGATAGTTTCGCCCCTCTCGCCCTCGTCTCCTGTGCTGTCGCCCCCTTCCCCATGTCCTTCTTGCTGGATTGATATCACTATATACAATCTATACCGGATAGTTTCGCCCCTCTCGCCCTCGTCTCCTGTGCTGTCGCCCCCTTCCTCATGTCCTTCTTGCTGGGTTGATCTCTCTCTATATAATCTATACCGGATAGTTTCGCCCCTCTCGCCCTCGTCTCCTGTGCTGTCGCCCCCTTCCCCATGTCCTTCTTGCTGGGTTGATATCACTATATACAATCTATACCGGATAGTTTCGCCCCTCTCGCCCTCGTCTCCTGTGCTGTCGCCCCCTTCCCCATGTCCTTCTTGCTGGGTTGATATCACTATATACAATCTATACCGGATAGTTTCGCCCCTCTCGCCCTCGTCTCCTGTGCTGTCGCCGCCTTCCTCATGTCCTTCTTGCTGGGTTGATCTCTCTCTATACAATCTATACCGGATAGTTTCGCCCCTCTCGCCCTTGTCTCCTGTGCTGTCGCCCCCTTCCTCATGTCCTTCTTGCTGGGTTGATATCACTATATACAATCTATACCGGACAGTTTCGCCCCTCTCGCCCTCGTCTCCTGTGCTGTCGCCCCCTTCCTCATGTCCTTCTTGCTGGGTTGATATCACTATATACAATCTATACCGGATAGTTTCGCCCCTCTCGCCCTCGTCTCCTGTGCTGTCGCCCCCTTCCTCATGTCCTTCTTGCTGGGTTGATCTCTCTCTATATAATCTATACCGGATAGTTTCGCCCCTCTCGCCCTCGTCTCCTGTGCTGTCGCCCCCTTCCCCATGTCCTTCTTGCTGGGTTGATATCACTATATACAATCTATACCGGATAGTTTCGCCCCTCTCGCCCTCGTCTCCTGTGCTGTCGCCCCCTTCCTCATGTCCTTCTTGCTGGGTTGATCTCTCTCTATATAATCTATACCGGATAGTTTCGCCCCTCTCGCCCTCGTCTCCTGTGCTGTCGCCCCCTTCCCCATGTCCTTCTTGCTGGGTTGATATCACTATATACAATCTATACCGGATAGTTTCGCCCCTCTCGCCCTCGTCTCCTGTGCTGTCGCCCCCTTCCTCATGTACTTCTTGCTGGGTTGATCTCTCTCTATATAATCTATACCGGATAGTTTCGCCCCTCTACCCCCTCTCGCCCCCCCTCGCCGCGGCTCCGCGCGTATTATAATGTCATTATTGTGGTGTAATGTAATAACCGGGGGACACGATGGGTCTTGTGACTGGTATTTCGGGCACTGCCTGTTCTCACCCAGCGGGGTCAGTGGTCAAGGAGTGCGGATCTCGTGTAGGGTCAGATGAGGACAAGATCTCATTGCCAGGTATCTTCTGACCCCACAAGGAGACGCCCGGACTGCCGTGTTCTCCGATCTTCATGGAAAGTTGGGATTACTTAATTTTTCTTGCTTTATGTCAGTGAATAGGAATAGACTTCATAGACTTAATGCTGAGGGTTTGTTACAGTGTATCAGTGTAGGTCATCAGCACACGTCCGGCTCTGCTACATGCCCGCTCCTGGGTCTATCTGTCACTATGGTGATTTTACCCTCCGCGTTTGTTTTACACATCAGAGGGCGGCCATAAAACCAGGAAACCTCTGCCATGTGCGTGCAAACCGCGGAGAATAAAATCCCCCATGAAAACCAAGACTCGCAACCGCGTTATTAACCCTCTCCTGCCCCCACTGCGTAAAACATCAGCCGCACAACATCTGTACAAGCCATCAGCTCCACCTGACCCGGGACGGCGGCGCGGACACTGAACGCCAGCTCCGAGGATCCTGGATAGAGGAGGGGGGTCTGGAATCCATCATGGCGGCCCGAGCACGCAGCGTTTTATTGGCGATGAACAAGCCGAGTGGATTTTTTTTTTGCTCTGTAAAAATGTGAAAATCTTCTGATAAGCCAAAATAATAAAAAGTTAATGGAGAAGTCAGCGCGGCGCTCCCTCCCCCCCCCCCCCCACGGGGCCCTAATGCCGAACACATGGGGTCCTGGCCCTAATCACCTTGTATATTCCCATTCATTGACATGACACATGATCTAATGGCGGAGAACAACAATCCTATTGTCACCGTAATTGAGCGCCGGGAGCGGCGAGCCGCCACAAACCGCAGGGCTGATTGCCTCTGGTCGGCAGCAGAAGGATCTATTCCCACACCTGCACTTTGGCCATAACACCGACATTGTTAGCGCCATCTGGCTCCAATCAGAATAAAGAGGCGCAGATTCGGCTCCCGTGGACCATAAATCCAGCGTTACCGCCGCTTTAAACGCTCCCCCTTCATTCTTATGGACAAGATAGATTTGTGGCTCCGCCGTGTCTAACAAAGTGGAAACCGCAGTTGGAAGCCGTTCCTGAGCCGTCCTACCTAGCCATTGTACTGAACAAAGGCGTACAGACGGCGTGCGAGGGCGCGGCCGCACTCGGCCTGGAACAAGGCCGCCACCGGACACCTCGCGCCTCAGCACCACCTTCATTTTCCGTGTCTCAGATGGAAAAAATGTAAAATCCTGCGGCTGATCCACCGATACACAGCGAACGGAAACATGGGAAGAAGAGAACAGCTGAGGGTTTGTTACAGTGTATCAGCGCAGACAGCCCTCTGTGATCGAAACCCAACAGAACCGACGTCTGCAGGCTGGCCCAGGCAGATAGATCTTACCTGCACTGATACATTGTAACAAGCCTTTATATGTTTGACAAGACATTTATCACAGCTGAGGGTTTGTTACAGTGTAGCAGTGTGATCGAAACCCAACAGAACCAACGTCTGCAGGCTGGCCCAGGCGGCTAGATCTTACCTGCACTGATACATTGTAACTAGTCTTTATTATGTTTGACAAGACAAGGTCTTGTTGATGTATCGCTGCTGGGGGTTTGTTACAGTGCATCAGTGCAGACAATCTTCTGTGATCTAAACACAGCAAATCCAATGTCTCTAGTCTTGGACTCCAGGTTAATTGTTCTTACCTGCGCTGATACACTGTAACGACCCATCAGGTGTGTGAGTAAGACTAGGCCAGGATGTGAGCAATAAAGATTCCTATTGATTTCTTACAGCAGAGGGTTTGTAACAATTGTATCCAGTCTAGATGATAAACTGCTTGGATGCCTGCACTGATACATTGTAACAAACTATAACAGTTTGTGCTACTGGTTTGATTAGTACACAGAGGATTGTCCAGACTGGATTCAATTGTAACATATCTCCAGCTGTGAGAAGTTTTAGGTCAGGATGGAATCAGAGAGACCAACACAAAGCTGCGGCCCAATCCTTGAAGTTTCCAGCAGATTGGACGCTGGCCCTTTAACCGTGGTCCCCTATGCCACCATAATACAACTTTAACCCTTTCCATTCTGTGCGCCGTATAGGGGTCTCTTCTCCCCCTCCAGTGCTAGTGCAGATGAAGCAGTAAGCTTGGGGAAAGGGGAGGAGCTTACGATTATTGTGGGAGGGGCTTGATGCAGCAGAAAGCTCCTCCCACCGCGCAGTGCACAATGTCACAACTGGCGATATTATTCCCATTATTTTTAGGGTCTGTCGTTACATTGTGACAGTTCCGGCATCGTCTGGCGGTTGTAAATATAGAAGTCAGTAAAGTGACTGCTACATAATGACCTATTGTTTCTGTGGGGGCGGCGGTGACGTCGCGGCGGGGGGGGGAGGGGAGGGGTCCGCGCGGCTACTGAATGACAACATGGCAGCTGTTTCCAATTTGTCTGCGAGTCGGTTTGGACAGAAAATTAAATAAACACATCGAGCCGCAGAACAAGAGCGCGGACGGCGTTATCCTCATCATCGCCTTAATTCAATCAGGGTGGCCAGGCGATGGTACAGCGCGCCCGCGACGGTCACCCCCACACACAGCAGCCGCAGCATGAGATGGCGAGAACATTTGCCGCAGGGACATCGCCATGGTCGGGGGCTATGATGTGAAGATGGCCACGCAGAAAATATCGTAATATAGCTCCGCCCTGAAGCTGTGAGGACGCGGCCGCTAACGTACTACATAGGAGACAATGGAACCCGAGCAGGACGCAGATTACCGGGATTTCATTCACTTAGTACCAAACCGTGCAAAAAAAATACGTTACAAAAGCAAAACTGTGTGGAGGAAACCGCCAAATAAACGCCACGGCCAAAGCTGCAAAGAAAACGCTTCCCATTATAACGTATAACGTGGCGGTAAATATGGCGGGGGCGGGGGGCGGGGGTCGCAGTCTCATCCTTTACTCGCCCTGTTCAGTTTATATAATAATTACCTTCATTATATGTCAGCGCGACCCCCAGACCTAACCCTGATGTGACCCCGTGACCCCCAGACGCTTTGTGTACAAGACGCCATTGTTACCTCCAGTGTTTCTCATTATACTTTCACCCCCCAGCGTCGAGCCCCGTCATGTTATAGTCCCTGGAGGGTGACTATAGTGCTCTGCTCATCCATAGCCTCCTGGTTCATGAGTAGAATGCCAGAAGTGCAGTGTATACTGACACAAATCAGAATATGAGAGAAAGGTAATAGTATAAATGTATAGCTTGTTCAGAGTGTGTGGAAAGCTGGGTGTCTGCGTCTACAGATCCTGCATAGGGGTGGTTAATAAGATTTCATGGTGTTACAGGAGGAAAAACATCACAGGAAGAGGCCGCACTTACCCAATAGCAGATGATACAAGGCTGTGCGGGAGACGGTAGAAAAACACAGGTGCACAAGGCTGACGAAACCTGCACTCACCCCTACAATCCATGGCGGGCGGGCGGGCGGGCGGGGGCAGCACCCCAACCGCACATAAATGAGACTTCTGCAAGGTACAGTCACATGACACTGGGAGGGGCCTAATGCCAGAGAACAGGCTATTGGCCACGCCCACACTATTAGATCAGGCAACTACCCAGCACCCCAATACCTGCACCCCAACAGTAACCGCACCCCAATACGTACACCCCCAACAGTAACAGCACCTCAATACCTGCACCCCAACAGTAACCGCACCCCAATACGTACACCCCCAACAGTAACAGCACCTCAATACCTGCACCCCAACAGTAACAGCACCCCAATACCTGCACCCCAACAGTAACAGCACCTCAATACCTGTACCCCAACAGTAACAGCACCCCAATACCTGCACCCCAACAGTAACAGCACCTCAATACCTGCACCCCAACAGTAACAGCACCCCAATACATACACCCCAACAGTAACAGCACCTCAATACCTGCACCCCAACAGTAACAGCACCTCAATACCTGCACCCCAACAGTAACAGCACCTCAATACCTGCATCCCAACAGTAACAGCACCCCAATACGTACACCCCAACAGTAACAGCACCTCAATACCTGCACCCTAACAGTAACAGCACCTCAATACCTGCACCCCAACAGTAACAGCAACCCAATACGTACACCCCAACAGTAACAGCACCTCAATACCTGCACCCCAACAGTAACAGCACCCCAATACCTGCACCCCAACAGTAACATCACCTCAATACCTGCACCCCAACAGTAATAGCACCTCAATACATACACCCCAACAGTAACAGCACCCTGCAAAAATAAAAGGGCCTGTCCATACTGTGCAAAAAGAAAGGGCCTGGCCGCACCCTGCAAAAAAGATGAGAGAGAGTCTAGGCTGATATAGGGGTATATATAGGGGGATATATGGGGGGATATATGGGGGGGATATATAGGGGGATATATGGGGGGGATATATGGGGGGGATATATAGGGGGATATATATAGGGGTATATAAGTAACATCCTGGGGCAGTTCAGGGATTTATAGAGTCCGAGTCTGGGGTGGGTTAAGATTCTTCATCGATCCATTACAGCAGATAAGGGGTTAATAAATCCCGGCTGGTTTGGATGGGACTGATATTACTATGTAGCTGAGGGTTTGTTACAGTTGTATCCTTGGAGGTAACAGGTTTGGCCTCCTCACTGATACAATGTAACAAACGATCAGCACAGGAGAGATCTCTGCAGCTGCTGCTCAGGTGTTTACCTCACAGAGGACTGTCCAGACTGGATACCATTGTAGCAAACCCTCAGCTGTGTGAGCAGGACTGGGTTGCCGCCCCTTCCTGACCCACCGCTTCTCTTTACTAGTAGTTATTGACTCCTGGCTGACCCCTGACCTCTGGCGTTGGGGTCGGACCCTCCTCACACTGTGGACAATTTGCGCTCATTACGCGGCGTCCGCAGGAAATACAAGTCCTGATACTTTGTGTCTGATTTTGCTTATTATTGTAAGCCTATGACATATGATGAATTAGAGGAGCGGGGCGGCGGCGATGGCGATGGCGATGGCGGTCTCACGCAGAACACATTTATTTACCTTCATTTGTAAAGCTTTTACACAGCGCACGTCGACTCTCAGCTACTGGAAATAGCCGGCGCTGCGATGGCCGCGGATCTACGCTATCTGCAGCTCCGATCAATCAGAAACACTTTGTTATATGAACTCGGAGGAGGAAGAAATCCAGAAACATCTCCAAGTCCGAGGGGAGAGCGTCAATATTTCACTTAAGTGTAATAGATGGAGAGCGCGGCCGAGCGCACAGCGCAGCACTTACAAACTCACTTTACTACTTTATGGATGCAATTATCAGTGCACAGCACCTGACCGCACCGCCAACGCAGCAAGAATCGGAAATAAAATGACCCCAGACCACACCTCCATCTATACAGACCCCCATATATATACCCTAACCCAGACCTCCATCTATACAGGTCCCCATATATATACCCTAACCCAGACCTCCATCTGTACAGACCTCATATATATACCCTAACCCAGACCTCCATCTCTACAGGTCCCCATATATATACCCTAACCCAGACCTCCATCTATACAGGTCCCCATATATATACCCTAACCCAGACCTCCATCTGTACAGACCCCCATATATATACCCTAACCCAGACCTCCATCTATACAGACCCCCATATATATATATACCCTAACCCAGACCTCCATCTCTACAGGTCCCCATATATATACCCTAACCCAGACCTCCATCTATACAGACCCCATATATATACCCTAACCCAGACCTCCATCTGTACAGACCTCATATATATACCCTAACCCAGACCTCCATCTATACAGACCCCCATATATATACCCTAACCCAGACCTCCATCTATACAGACCCCATATATATACCCTAACCCAGACCTCCATCTGTACAGACCTCATATATATACCCTAACCCAGACCTCCATCTCTACAGGTCCCCATATATATACCCTAACCCAGACCTCCATCTATACAGACCCCATATATATACCCTAACCCAGACCTCCATCTATACAGACCCCCATATATATACCCTAACCCAGACCTCCATCTGTACAGACCCCCATATATATATATACCCTAACCCAGACCTCCATCTGTACAGGTCCCCATATATATACCCTAACCCAGACCTCCATCTATACAGACCCCCATATATATATATCCTAACCCAGACCTCCATCTGTACAGACCCCCATATATATACCCTAACCCAGACCTCCATCTGTACAGACCCCCATATATATACCCTAACCCAGACCTCCATCTGTACAGACCCCCATATATATACCCTAACCCAGACCTCCATCTGTACAGACCCCCATATATATACCCTAACCCAGACCTCCATCTGTACAGACCCCCATATATATACCCTAACCCAGACCTCCATCTATACAGACCCCATATATATACCCTAACCCAGACCTCCATCTATACAGACCCCCATATATATACCCTAACCCAGACCTCCATCTGTACAGACCCCCATATATATATATACCCTAACCCAGACCTCCATCTGTACAGGTCCCCATATATATACCCTAACCCAGACCTCCATCTATACAGACCCCCATATATATATATCCTAACCCAGACCTCCATCTGTACAGACCCCATATATATACCCTAACCCAGACCTCCATCTATACAGACCCCATATATATACCCTAACCCAGACCTCCATCTATACAGACCCCATATATATACCCTAACCCAGACCTCCATCTGTACAGACCCCCATATATATACCCTAACCCAGACCTCCATCTATACAGACCCCCATATATATACCCTAACCCAGACCTCCATCTGTACAGACCCCCATATATATACCCTAACCCAGACCTCCATCTGTACAGACCTCATATATATACCCTAACCCAGACCTCCATCTGTACAGACCCCCATATATATACCCTAACCCAGACCTCCATCTGTACAGGTCCCCATATATATACCCTAACCCAGACCTCCATCTATACAGGCCCCCATATATATACCCTAACCCAGACCTCCATCTGTACAGACCCCCATATATATACCCTAACCCAGACCTCCATCTGTACAGACCCCCATATATATACCCTAACCCAGACCTCCATCTGTACAGGCCCCCATATATATACCCTAACCCAGACCTCCATCTGTACAGACCCCCATATATATATCCTAACCCAGACCTCCATCTGTACAGGCCCCCATATATATACCCTAACCCAGACCTCCATCTATACAGACCCCCATATATATACACTAACCCAGACCTCCACCTATACAGACCCCATATATATATATATATATATATATCTATATACCCTAACCCAGACCTCCATCTATACAGACCCCCATATATATACCCTAACTCAGACCTCCATCTGTACAGACCCCCATATATATACCCTAACCCAGACCTCCATCTATACAGACCCCCATATATATACCCTAACCCAGACCTCCATCTGTACAGACCCCATATATATACCCTAACCCAGACCTCCATCTGTACAGACCCCCATATATATATATACCCTAACTCAGACCTCCATCTGTACAGACCCCATATATATACCCTAACCCAGACCTCCATCTGTACAGACCCCATATATATACCCTAACCCAGACCTCCATCTGTACAGACCCCATATATATACCCTAACCCAGACCTCCATCTGTACAGACCCCCATATATATACCCTAACCCAGACCTCCATCTATACAGACCCCATATATATATATATATATATATATATATATATATATATATACCCTAACCCAGACCTCCATCTGTACAGACCCCCATATATATACCCTAACCCAGACCTCCAGCTGTACAGACCCCCATATATATACCCTAACTCAGACCTCCATCTGTACAGACCCCCATATATATATCCTAACCCAGACCTCCATCTGTACAGACCTCCATATATATACCCTAACCCAGACCTCCATCTGTACAGACCCCCATATATATACCCTAACCCAGACCTCCATCTGTACAGGCCCCCATATATATACCCTAACCCAGACCTCCATCTATACAGACCCCATATATATACCCTAACCCAGACTTCCATCTGTACAGACCCCCATATATATACCCTAACCCAGCCCTCCATCTGCACAGACCCCATATATATACCCTAACCCAGACCTCCATCTGTACAGACCTCATATATATACCCTAACCCAGACCTCCATCTGTACAGACCTCCATATATATACCCTAACCCAGACCTCCATCTGTACAGACCCCCATATATATACCCTAACCCAGACCTCCATCTGTACAGACCTCATATATATACCCTAACCCAGACCTCCATCTGTACAGGCCCCCATATATATACCCTAACCCAGACCTCCATCTATACAGGCCCCCATATATATACCCTAACCCAGACCTCCATCTATACAGGCCCCCATATATATACCCTAACCCAGACCTCCATCTGTACAGGCCCCCATATATATACCCTAACCCAGACCTCCATCTGTACAGACCCCCATATATATACCCTAACCCAGACCTCCATCTGTACAGACCCCATATATATACCCTAACCCAGACCTCCATCTGTACAGACCCCCATATATATACCCTAACCCAGACCTCCATCTGTACAGACCCCCATATATATACCCTAACCCAGACCTCCATCTGTACAGACCCCCATATATATACCCTAACCCAGACCTCCATCTGTACAGACCCCATATATATACCCTAACCCAGACCTCCATCTGTACAGACCCCATATATATACCCTAACCCAGACCTCCATCTGTACAGACCCCATATATATACCCTAACCCAGACCTCCATCTGTACAGACCCCATATATATACCCTAACCCAGACCTCCATCTGTACAGACCTCATATATATACCCTAACCCAGACCTCCATCTGTACAGACCCCATATATATACCCTAACCCAGACCTCCATCTGTACAGACCCCCATATATATACCCTAACCCAGACCTCCATCTATACATACCCCATATATATATATATCCTAACCCAGACCTCCATCTATACAGACCCCCATATATATATATATATATATATCCTAACCCAGACCTCCATCTATACAGACCCCCATATATATACCCTAACCCAGACCTCCATCTGTACAGACCCCCATATATATACCCTAACCCAGACCTCCATCTGTACAGACCCCCATATATATACCCTAACCCAGACCTCCATCTGTACAGACCCCCATATATATACCCTAACCCAGACCTCCAGCTGTACAGACCCCCATATATATACCCTAACTCAGACCTCCATCTGTACAGACCCCCATATATATATCCTAACCCAGACCTCCATCTGTACAGACCTCCATATATATACCCTAACCCAGACCTCCATCTGTACAGACCCCCATATATATACCCTAACCCAGACCTCCATCTGTACAGACCTCCATATATATACCCTAACCCAGACCTCCATCTGTACAGGCCCCCATATATATACCCTAACCCAGACCTCCATCTATACAGGCCCCCATATATATACCCTAACCCAGACCTCCATCTATACAGGCCCCCATATATATACCCTAACCCAGACCTCCATCTGTACAGACCCCCATATATATACCCTAACCCAGACCTCCATCTGTACAGACCCCATATATATACCCTAACCCAGACCTCCATCTGTACAGACCCCATATATATACCCTAACCCAGACCTCCATCTGAACAGGCCCCCATATATATACCCTAACCCAGACCTCCATCTGTACAGGCCCCCATATATATACCCTAACCCAGACCTCCATCTGTACAGACCCCCATATATATACCCTAACCCAGACCTCCATCTGTACAGACCCCCATATATATACCCTAACCCAGACCTCCATCTGTACAGACCCCATATATATACCCTAACCCAGACCTCCATCTGTACAGACCTCATATATATACCCTAACCCAGACCTCCATCTGTACAGACCCCATATATATACCCTAACCCAGACCTCCATCTGTACAGACCCCCATATATATACCCTAACCCAGACCTCCATCTATACAGACCCCCTATATATATATATATATATATATATATATATATATATATACCCTAACCCAGACCTCCATCTGTACAGACCCCCATATATATACCCTAACCCAGACCTCCATCTATACAGACCCCATATATATACCCTAACCCAGATCTCCATCTATACAGACCCCATATATATACTCTAACCCAGACCTCCATCTGTACAGACCCCCATATATATACCCTAACCCAGACCTCCATCTGTACAGACCCCCATATATATACCCTAACCCAGACCTCCATCTGTACAGACCCCCATATATATACCCTAACCCAGACCTCCATCTGTACAGACCTCCATATATATACCCTAACCCAGACCTCCATCTGTACAGACCCCCATATATATACCCTAACCCAGACCTCCATCTGTACAGACCTCATATATATACCCTAACCCAGACCTCCATCTATACAGGCCCCCATATATATACCCTAACCCAGACCTCCATCTGTACAGACCCCCATATATATACCCTAACCCAGACCTCCATCTGTACAGACCCCATATATATACCCTAACCCAGACCTCCATCTGTACAGACCTCATATATATACCCTAACCCAGACCTCCATCTGTACAGACCCCATATATATTCCCTAACCCAGACCTCCAACTGTACAGACCCCATATATATACCCTAACCCAGACCTCCATCTGTACAGACCCCCATATATATACCCTAACCCAGACCTCCATCTATACAGACCCCATATATATATATATATATATATATATATATATATATATATACCCTAACCCAGACCTCCATCTGTACAGACCCCCATATATATACCCTAACCCAGACCTCCATCTATACAGACCCCATATATATACCCTAACCCAGATCTCCATCTATACAGACCCCATATATATACTCTAACCCAGACCTCCATCTGTACAGACCCCCATATATATACCCTAACCCAGACCTCCATCTGTACAGACCCCCATATATATACCCTAACCCAGACCTCCATCTGTACAGACCCCCATATATATACCCTAACCCAGACCTCCATCTGTACAGACCCCCATATATATACCCTAACCCAGACCTCCATCTGTACAGACCCCCATATATATACCCTAACCCAGACCTCCATCTGTACAGACCCCCATATATATACCCTAACCCAGACCTCCATCTGTACAGACCCCCATATATATACCCTAACCCAGACCTCCATCTGTACAGACCCCCATATATATACCCTAACCCAGACCTCCATCTGTACAGACCCCCATATATATACCCTAACCCAGACCTCCATCTGTACAGACCCCCATATATATACCCTAACCCAGACCTCCATCTGTACAGACCTCCATATATATACCCTAACCCAGACCTCCATCTGTACAGACCTCCATATATATACCCTAACCCAGACCTCCATCTGTACAGGCCCCCATATATATACCCTAACCCAGACCTCCATCTGTACAGGCCCCCATATATATACCCTAACCCAGACCTCCATCTATACAGGCTCCCATATATATACCCTAACCCAGACCTCCATCTGTACAGGCCCCCATATATATACCCTAACCCAGACCTCCATCTGTACAGACCCCCACATATATACCCTAACCCAGACCTCCATCTGTACAGACCCCCATATATATATATATATCCTAACCCAGACCTCCATCTATACAGACCCCATATATATACCCTAACCCAGACCTCCATCTGTACAGACCCCCATATATATACCCTAACCCAGACCTCCATCTGTACAGACCCCCATATATATACCCTAACCCAGACCTCCATCTGTACAGACCCCCATATATATACCCTAACCCAGACCTCCATCTGTACAGACCCCCATATATATACCCTAACCCAGACCTCCAGCTGTACAGACCCCCATATATATACCCTAACTCAGACCTCCATCTGTACAGACCCCCATATATATATCCTAACCCAGACCTCCATCTGTACAGACCTCCATATATATACCCTAACCCAGACCTCCATCTGTACAGACCCCCATATATATACCCTAACCCAGACCTCCATCTGTACAGACCTCCATATATATACCCTAACCCAGACCTCCATCTGTACAGGCCCCCATATATATACCCTAACCCAGACCTCCATCTATACAGGCCCCCATATATATACCCTAACCCAGACCTCCATCTGTACAGACCCCCATATATATACCCTAACCCAGACCTCCATCTGTACAGACCCCATATATATACCCTAACCCAGACCTCCATCTGTACAGACCCCATATATATACCCTAACCCAGACCTCCATCTGTACAGACCCCCATATATATACCCTAACCCAGACCTCCATCTGTACAGACCCCCATATATATACCCTAACCCAGACCTCCATCTGTACAGACCCCATATATATACCCTAACCCAGACCTCCATCTGTACAGACCTCATATATATACCCTAACCCAGACCTCCATCTGTACAGACCCCATATATATACCCTAACCCAGACCTCCATCTGTACAGACCCCCATATATATACCCTAACCCAGACCTCCATCTATACAGACCCCCCATATATATATATATATATATATATATATATATATATATATATATATATCCCTAACCCAGACCTCCATCTGTACAGACCCCCATATATATACCCTAACCCAGACCTCCATCTATACAGACCCCATATATATACCCTAACCCAGATCTCCATCTATACAGACCCCATATATATACTCTAACCCAGACCTCCATCTGTACAGACCCCCATATATATACCCTAACCCAGACCTCCATCTGTACAGACCCCCATATATATACCCTAACCCAGACCTCCATCTGTACAGACCCCCATATATATACCCTAACCCAGACCTCCATCTGTACAGACCTCCATATATATACCCTAACCCAGACCTCCATCTGTACAGACCCCCATATATATACCCTAACCCAGACCTCCATCTGTACAGACCTCATATATATACCCTAACCCAGACCTCCATCTATACAGGCCCCCATATATATACCCTAACCCAGACCTCCATCTGTACAGACCCCCATATATATACCCTAACCCAGACCTCCATCTGTACAGACCCCATATATATACCCTAACCCAGACCTCCATCTGTACAGACCTCATATATATACCCTAACCCAGACCTCCATCTGTACAGACCCCATATATATTCCCTAACCCAGACCTCCAACTGTACAGACCCCATATATATACCCTAACCCAGACCTCCATCTGTACAGACCCCCATATATATACCCTAACCCAGACCTCCATCTATACAGACCCCCCATATATATATATATATATATATATATATATATACCCTAACCCAGACCTCCATCTGTACAGACCCCCATATATATACCCTAACCCAGACCTCCATCTATACAGACCCCATATATATATATATATATATATATATATATATATATATATACCCTAACCCAGACCTCCATCTGTACAGACCCCCATATATATACCCTAACCCAGACCTCCATCTATACAGACCCCATATATATACCCTAACCCAGATCTCCATCTATACAGACCCCATATATATACTCTAACCCAGACCTCCATCTGTACAGACCCCCATATATATACCCTAACCCAGACCTCCATCTGTACAGACCCCCATATATATACCCTAACCCAGACCTCCATCTGTACAGACCCCCATATATATACCCTAACCCAGACCTCCATCTGTACAGACCTCCATATATATACCCTAACCCAGACCTCCATCTGTACAGACCCCCATATATATACCCTAACCCAGACCTCCATCTGTACAGACCTCATATATATACCCTAACCCAGACCTCCATCTATACAGGCCCCCATATATATACCCTAACCCAGACCTCCATCTGTACAGACCCCCATATATATACCCTAACCCAGACCTCCATCTGTACAGACCCCATATATATACCCTAACCCAGACCTCCATCTGTACAGACCTCATATATATACCCTAACCCAGACCTCCATCTGTACAGACCCCATATATATTCCCTAACCCAGACCTCCAACTGTACAGACCCCATATATATACCCTAACCCAGACCTCCATCTGTACAGACCCCCATATATATACCCTAACCCAGACCTCCATCTATACAGACCCCATATATATATATATATATATATATATATATATATATATACCCTAACCCAGACCTCCATCTGTACAGACCCCCATATATATACCCTAACCCAGACCTCCATCTATACAGACCCCATATATATACCCTAACCCAGATCTCCATCTATACAGACCCCATATATATACTCTAACCCAGACCTCCATCTGTACAGACCCCCATATATATACCCTAACCCAGACCTCCATCTGTACAGACCCCCATATATATACCCTAACCCAGACCTCCATCTGTACAGACCCCCATATATATACCCTAACCCAGACCTCCATCTGTACAGACCCCCATATATATACCCTAACCCAGACCTCCATCTGTACAGACCCCCATATATATACCCTAACCCAGACCTCCATCTGTACAGACCCCCATATATATACCCTAACCCAGACCTCCATCTGTACAGACCCCCATATATATACCCTAACCCAGACCTCCATCTGAACAGACCCCCATATATATACCCTAACCCAGACCTCCATCTGTACAGACCTCATATATATACCCTAACCCAGACCTCCATCTGTACAGGCCCCCATATATATACCCTAACCCAGACCTCCATCTGTACAGACCCCATATATATACCCTAACCCAGACCTCCATCTGTAAAGACCTCATATATATACCCTAACCCAGACCTCCATCTGTACAGACCCCCATATATATTCCCTAACCCAGACCTCCATCTATACAGACCCCCATATATATACCCTAACCCAGACCTCCATCTGTAGAGACCCCCCATATATATATATACCCTAACCCAGACCTCCATCTGTACAGACCTCATATATATACCCTAACCCAGACCTCCATCTGTACAGAACCCCATATATATATCCTAACCCAGACCTCCATCTGTACAGACCCCCATATATATATATACCCTAACCCAGACCTCCATCTGTACAGACCCCCATATATATACCCTAACTCAGACCTCCATCTGTACAGACCCCCATATATATACCCTAACCCAGACCTCCATCTGTACAGACCCCCATATATATACCCTAACCCAGACCTCCATCTATACAGACCCCCATATATATACCCTAACCCAGACCTCCATCTGTACAGACCTCATATATATACCCTAACCCAGACCTCCATCTGTACAGACCCCATATATATACCCTAACCCAGACCTCCATCTGTACAGGCCCCCATATATATACCCTAACCCAGACCTCCATCTGTACAGACCCCCATATATATATATACCCTAACCCAGACCTCCATCTATACAGACCCCATATATATACCCTAACCCAGACCTCCATCTGTACAGACCCCCATATATATACCCTAACCCAGACCTCCATCTGTACAGGCCCCCATATATATACCCTAACCCAGACCTCCATCTATACAGGCCCCCATATATATACCCTAACCCAGACCTCCATCTGTACAGACCCCCATATATATACCCTAACCCAGACCTCCATCTGTACAGACCCCATATATATACCCTAACCCAGACCTCCATCTGTACAGACCCCATATATATACCCTAACCCAGACCTCCATCTGTACAGACCCCCATATATATACCCTAACCCAGACCTCCATCTGTACAGACCCCCATATATATACCCTAACTCAGACCTCCATCTGTACAGACCCCCATATATATACCCTAACCCAGACCTCCATCTGTACAGGTCCCCATATATATACCCTAACCCAGACCTCCATCTGTACAGACCCCCATATATATATATACCCTAACCCAGACCTCCATCTATACAGACCCCATATATATACCCTAACCCAGACCTCCATCTGTACAGACCCCCATATATATACCCTAACCCAGACCTCCATCTGTACAGACCCCCATATATATACCCTAACCCAGACCTCCATCTGTACAGGCCCCCATATATATACCCTAACCCAGACCTCCATCTGTACAGACCCCCATATATATATATCCTAACCCAGACCTCCATCTGTACAGACCCCCATATATATACCCTAACCCAGACCTCCATCTGTACAGACCCCCATATATATACCCTAACCCAGACCTCCATCTGTACAGGCCCCCATATATATACCCTAACCCAGACCTCCATCTGTACAGACCCCCATATATATATATCCTAACCCAGACCTCCATCTGTACAGACCCCCATATATATACCCTAACCCAGACCTCCATCTGTACAGACCCCATATATATACCCTAACCCAGACCTCCATCTGTACAGACCCCCATATATATACCCTAACCCAGACCTCCATCTGTACAGACCCCCATATATATACCCTAACTCAGACCTCCATCTGTACAGACCCCCATATATATACCCTAACCCAGACCTCCATCTGTACAGGTCCCCATATATATACCCTAACCCAGACCTCCATCTGTACAGACCCCCATATATATATATACCCTAACCCAGACCTCCATCTATACAGACCCCATATATATACCCTAACCCAGACCTCCATCTGTACAGACCCCCATATATATACCCTAACCCAGACCTCCATCTGTACAGACCCCCATATATATACCCTAACCCAGACCTCCATCTGTACAGGCCCCCATATATATACCCTAACCCAGACCTCCATCTGTACAGACCCCCATATATATACCCTAACCCAGACCTCCATCTGTACAGACCCCCATATATATATATCCTAACCCAGACCTCCATCTGTACAGACCCCCATATATATACCCTAACCCAGACCTCCATCTGTACAGACCCCCATATATATACCCTAACCCAGACCTCCATCTGTACAGGCCCCCATATATATACCCTAACCCAGACCTCCATCTGTACAGACCCCCATATATATATATCCTAACCCAGACCTCCATCTGTACAGACCCCCATATATATACCCTAACCCAGACCTCCATCTGTACAGACCCCCATATATATACCCTAACCCAGACCTCCATCTGTACAGACCCCATATATATACCCTAACCCAGACCTCCATCTGTACAGGCCCCCATATATATACCCTAACCCAGACCTCCATCTGTACAGACCCCCATATATATATATACCCTAACCCAGACCTCCATCTATACAGACCCCATATATATACCCTAACCCAGACCTCCATCTATACAGACCCCCATATATATACCCTAACCCAGACCTCCATCTGTACAGACCCCCATATATTTATATACCCTAACCCAGACCTCCATCTGTACAGACCTCATATATATACCCTAACCCAGACCTCCATCTGTACAGACCCCATATATATACCCTAACCCAAACCTCCATCTGTACAGGTCCCCATATATATATATATATACCCTAACCCAGACCTCCATCTGTACAGACCCCATATATATACCCTAACCCAGACCTCCATCTGTACAGACCCCCATATATATACCCTAACCCAGACCTCCATCTGTACAGACCCCCATATATATACCCTAACCCAGACCTCCATCTGTACAGACCCCCATATATATACCCTAACTCAGACCTCCATCTGTACAGACCCCCATATATATATCCTAACCCAGACCTCCATCTGTACAGACCTCCATATATATACCCTAACCCAGACCTCCATCTGTACAGGCCCCCATATATATACCCTAACCCAGACCTCCATCTGTACAGACCCCCATATATATACCCTAACCCAGACCTCCATCTGTACAGGCCCCCATATATATACCCTAACCCAGACCTCCATCTGTACAGACCTCATATATATATACCCTAACCCAGACCTCCATCTGTACAGACCTCATATATATACCCTAACCCAAACCTCCATCTGTACAGACCCCCATATATATACCCTAACCCAGACCTCCATCTGTACAGACCCCCATATATATACCCTAACCCAGACCTCCATCTGTACAGACCCCCATATATATACCCTTACCCAGACCTCCATCTATACAGACCCCCATATATATACCCTAACCCAGACCTCCATCTATACAGGCCCCCATATATATACCCTAACCCAGACCTCCATCTGTACAGACCCCCATATATATACCCTAACCCAGACCTCCATCTGTACAGACCCCCATATATATACCCTAACCCAGACCTCCATCTGTACAGACCCCATATATATACCCTAACCCAGACCTCCATCTGTACAGACCCCCATATATATACCCTAACCCAGACCTCCATCTGTACAGGCCCCCATATATATACCCTAACCCAGACCTCCATCTGTACAGACCCCATATATATACCCTAACCCAGACCTCCATCTGTACAGACCTCATATATATACCCTAACCCAGACCTCCATCTGTACAGACCTCATATATATACCCTAACCCAGACCTCCATCTGTACAGACCCCCATATATATTCCCTAACCCAGACCTCCATCTGTACAGACCCCCATATATATATATACCCTAACCCAGACCTCCATCTGTACAGACCTCATAAATATACCCTAACCCAGACCTCCATCTGTACAGACCTCATATATATACCCTAACCCAGACCTCCATCTGTACAGAACCCCATATATATATCCTAACCCAGACCTCCATCTGTACAGAACCCCATATATATATCCTAACCCAGACCTCCATCTGTACAGACCCCCATATATATATATACCCTAACCCAGACCTCCATCTGTACAGACCCCCATATATATACCCTAACCCAGACCTCCATCTGTACAGACCCCCATATATATACCCTAACCCAGACCTCCATCTGTACAGACCCCCATATATATACCCTAACCCAGACCTCCATCTGTACAGACCCCACACCTGATCTTTCATCTATATATACCCTAAACCGGTCCTCTGTCTATACAGACCACTCACAAATCCTGTCCATACCACAGATCAGACCAGCCTGTATAGGACACATTGTGGCGACTACAGGGAATGTTCCAGCCTTGTTAGATGAGTTATAAATCCTGGAGCGAGTGTCCTGACAACTGATAATGCAGCGTCTGGTGTCAGGTACCTATGGGAAGATTTTTGGTTTCACCCAGGAGACTATGACAACTCTTCCAGGGTCCATAAACCTCATCCCAGATATACTGGATGAGTTGTCAAATATAAGTCAGTCTGATCAGAATATGGGGGAGAGGATGATGGGACGTTGCTTCCTTTAGTGTCTGATACATAAAGTATGTGCCCCCGGATTGCCTCATACGAGTGCTGGGTCAGCTGAAGATCTTTAGCTCCAACCATCTCTCTGCCATGTCACAGGCTCTGCAGTCTGAACCCTGCAAACAGCTCCTCATATCTCAGCTTCCAGGGTCTTTGTGAGTGGGAGATGAGGGGATGGGATATTGGGATTCACTGCTATCACCCCTGAATTTACAGATGTCAGATATCAGGCTGGGCTCTGCCAGCGCCTGCACCTGGGAGACTCAGGAGGTAGCAGCATTTGCATTGCGGGTTACGTTACGAGTTTCCAGTAATCTCTGACATTCTTCCATTCAGGTAAATGTTTATTTTTTAAAAATGTTAAGCCTCAAGAATTTCATCAACATCAATTAGGAGCAGTCATAGAGAGGAAGCGTGGCCAGAGCACAGACGACACATTGTAGCAGCAGAGCAGCATGGACACAGCCAGGTCTCTGAGGGGCGCACAATGGAGATGTGTGTAATGGAAGGTGTCACGTGAAAAGTGCAACGTCCATAGAGACACAGGGGGAAAAAAACGTAACAATATGGAACAAATTGTAACAATACGGGAGAATATATAACAAAGTGTAACAATACGGGAGAATATGGAAAAAAGTGTAACAATACAGGATAATATATAACAAAGTGTAACAATACAGGAGAATATATAACAAAGTGTAACAATACAGGAGAATATGGAACAAAGTGTAACAACACAGGAGAATATGGAACAAAGTGTAACAATACAGGAGAATATATAACAAAGTGTAACAATACGGGAGAAAATATAACAAAGTGTAACAATACAGGAGAATATATAACAAAGTGTAACAATACAGGAGAATATGGAACAAAGTGTAACAATACAGGAGAATATATAACAAAGTGTAACAATACAGGAGAATATGGAACAAAGTGTAACAACACAGGAGAATATGGAACAAAGTGTAACAATACAGGAGAATATATAACAAAATGTAACAATACGGGAGAAAATATAACAAAGTGTAACAATACAGGAGAATATATAACAAAGTGTAACAATACAGGAGAATATATAACAAAGTGTAACAATACAGGAGAATATATTGTTTTGTTTTGTTTTGTTTTGTTTGTTTGAGTTGGAAGGGACCTCAAGGGCCATCGAGTCCAACCCCCTGCAAAAGCAGGAATTCCTAGATCATCCCAGCTATATACCTATCCAGATTCCGCTTGAAGATTTCAATTGATGAAGAACTCACCACCTCCCGTGGCAGCCTATTCCACTCCCTCACTACCCTTACTGTTAGAAAGTTTTTCCTAATGTCTAATCTGAATCTCCTTCCCCTTAGTTTCATCCCATTACTTCTCGTGCTTCCTTCTGCTAATGAGAATAGGGTAGATCCCTCTGCACTGTGACAACCTTTCAGATATTTAAATACCGCTATTAAGTCTCCCCTTAGCCTTCTGTTCTGCAAACTAAGCAGTTCCAATTCTTTTAGCCTCTCCTCGTAGGACATGGTTTGTAGACCTTCCACCATTTTGGTTGCTCTTCTCTGGACCTGCTCCAATAAATCGATGTCTTTCTTAAACTGGGGCGCCCAGAACTGTACACAGTATTCCAGGTGGGGTCTGACCAGGGCAGAGTACAGCGGAATAATTACCTCTCTTGATCTAGCTTCAATGCTCGTCTTGATACATCCTAGAATTTTATTAGCCTTTTTAGCCACCGCACCGCACTGTTGACTCATGTTGAATTAGCGATCTATTATTATGCCCAGATCCTTTTCCCCTGTACTCTCACTTAGTACTATTCCTCCCATACTATATATGCTTCTTGCATTTCTGTTACCCAGATGTAGAACTTTGCATTTGTCCCTGTTGAATACCATTTTGTTCACCTCAGCCCATTGTTCCAGTGTGTCCAAGTCCTTTGGATGCATTCTCTCTCCTCTCTAGTGTTGGCCATTCCTCCTAGCCTTGTATCATCTGCAAATTTTATTAGTTCCCCATTAACCCCATCATCCAGATCATTTATAAAAATATTAAAAAGTACTGGGCCCAGGACAGAGCCCTGCGGCACCCCGCTTTTTACTTTCTTCCAGTTTGATGTATAGCCATTTAGAATTACTCGTTGTGCCCGATCATTAAGCCAATTGTGAACCCACCTCACTGATATTTTATCAAAGCCATACTTGATCATTTTTTCAATAAGAATGTTATGTGATACTTTATCAAATGCCTTACTAAAGTCAAGATATACTATGTCCACTGCATTCCCCTGGTCCAACCATTCAGTGACTTTATTATAGAAGGAAATAAGATTAGTCTGACAAGATTTATTGGGCATAAAGCCGTGCTGGCTCTGATTAATTAAAGCCTTCCCATCCAGGTACCTAATTAAATGTTCTTTAACGATTTGTTCAAAGATTTTTCCTACTATCGAGGTCAGACTTACCGGCCTATAATTTCCTGGGTCGTCCCTATTCCCCTTTTTGTAGATGGGGACCACATTTGCCCTTTTCCAATCTAGACGGACCACTCCTGTTTCCCATGACTTATTAAAGATTATTGCAAGGGGTTCTGTTATTTCCTCTGCTAATTCTTTTAAAACTCTAGGGTGTAAATCATCCGGTCCTGGGGACTTGGTTTCCTTAATCTTAGCTAAATGTTCTCTTACCAAACCTTCACTTATAATCAGCTTGGAGTCCTCATTCCCCTCATCACTATCACCATTAATGTTGATATTTCCATCCATTTCTTGGGAGAAGACGGATACAAAATATGAATTCAGTAACTCCACCTGCTGATCCACCATGTTAACTTTTTCACCCTTTTCGTTCTTCAGGACTCCAATGGTTTCCTTCACTTTTCTTTTGCTCTTAACATATCCCCAAAAACCTTTTACCTTACTCTTAACTTCTTTTGCAAGCTTCAATTCGTATTCAGCCTTGGCTTTTTTAATGCTTATCTTGCAGAGTCTGCAGACTGCTGTATACTCTCCCTTAGATATAGCTCCCATCTTCCACTTGTTGTAAGTTTCCTTTTTCTTTTTTAGTAGGTTATGTAATTTTTTGGTCATCCATCCTGGAGTTTTTAGGTGATTCCCATTTTTCTTGCTTTTAGGTATTGTTAGTTCCTGTGCATTAATGATTTCCCTACGGAAAATTTCCCACCCCTCATGTGCATTTTTGTGCTTAAGTATTTTTCGCCATGGAATTCTACTAACCCTTACCTTTAGGCCCCTAAAATCTGCCCTACTAAAATTGAGTCTTCTAGTCTTTGTCTTCTCAGGTCTTCTTCTTCTTACAACCCCAAACTCGAGTATAGCATGGTCGCTGAATCCCAATGTCCCTGCTACCCTTAATTCCTTAACCATGTCCTCCTTATTAGTTAAAACTAGGTCCAGAATGGATGTTCTTCTCGTGTTTTTTTCTACTAACTGGGCAATGAAATTGTCTGCTAGAGAGGATAAAAATTTGATAGAGCTTTTACTCGTAGCTGTGTGAGTTTCCCAATGAATATCTGGGTAATTAAAGTCTCCCATGATAACAATTTCAAATTTCTTCGAAAGCGTGGTCATTTGCTGTGAAAAAATCTCATCCCTGTCTTCTGTCTGTCCTGGTGGTCTATAATAAACACCTATTATGATGTCCTTATCATTGTTTTTCCCCTGAATTGTTACCCAAATATATTCTAATAAATTATCATTTTGTAAAACTGTGATTTCCGTGGAAATGTGATCTTTTTTAACATACAATGCAACTCCTCCCCCTCTTTTATTAGTTCTATTTTTTTTGAATAAGTTGTATCCTTCCATCTGTATATTCCAATCATGCTTATCGTTCCACCAAGTTTCTGTAATACCAATGACATCATATTTTTCCTTCTGTATTATCAGTTCTAATTCTCCCTGTTTATTTCCCAAGCTTTGCGCATTTGTGTAAAAACATTTCAGATTGTGCTCTGGTACTTCCTTTTTCTTAATTTCCTTCTGAGTATCCTGTCTTAGGTCCTCATTACCACATCTAGTAACCTTGTTTAGTATATCCTTTAGCTGCATGTTCTTGTCTTCCTTTTTACTTCCCATCCCCTTCTCTTCTAGTTTAAAGCCCTCCTGATAAGTGTGGCAAGTCTTCTGGCAAATATGTTTCCCAGTCTTTGTGAGATGTATCCCATCTCTAGCAAGGAGTCCTCCATAGAGGTAATTCACTCCATGGTCCAGAAATCCAAATCCTTGTTCTCTACACCACTGCCGAAGCCAATTGTTTACCTCTAGTATTTTATTCCATCTCCTGATACCATAACCATCAACTGGGAGAATTGATGAGAATACTACCTGCGCATCCAGTTCCTTCACTTTCTTTCCTAGATTTTCAAAGTCTTTACGAATAGTTGGTAAATCATTTTTTGCCGTGTCGTTTGTACCCACATGTATCAGCAGAAATGGGTAGTTATCCTTGGAGCTGAAGAGGCATGGAATCCTATCGGCCACGTCCCTAACTTTTGCTCCTGGGAGGCAGCATACTTCTCGTGCCGTTATATCTGGCCTGCAGACAGCTGCCTCTATGCCTCTTAGCAGTGAGTCGCCCATAACCACTACTCTTCTTTTTTTTCCTCGCTACGCTATTTCTTGTTGCTCCCTCTTGTCTCTGGGTGACTTTTGTTTCTTCTTTTGCTGATAGATTATTCTTATCATTTTCATCAGTCTGCATAAGAGTTTCATATCGGTTACCTAGCTGTGTAAGTGGTGATGGCCTTGTGATCCTTTTGCATCTCTTGGTCACCTGTATCCATTTATCTGCCTCTGTAGGTTCACTCAAGTATTCTTCCCTTACTATATTTAGGAGGTTTGCTTCAGCCTCCACCACTGTAGGCTCTCTCATACTTTCTTCCCTTACTATATTTAGGAGGTTTGCTTCAACCTCCACCACTGTAGGCTCTCTCATACTTTCTTCCCTTACTATATTCAAGAGGCTTGCTTCTGCTTCATCAATAAAAACCTCACTTTCTTTGATGCCTCTCAACGTCTCCATTCTTTCTTCCAACCTCTGCACTTTATCTTCTAAAAGGGCCACTAGTTTGCATTTCATACAGGTGAAGTTGTCTTTATGGTCAGGCAAATCTGTAAACATATAGCATATGCTGCAGCTTACCATGTGAGTTTTCTCCTCTTCCACATTCCTCTCTTCTGGCCGTGCTGGGCCGCTACTCACCGCCGTGAAGCTCACTCCTGGCCCCACTGGGCTGCTGCTCGCCGCTATGAAAAGCCCCCGGGACACAGCGGTCTACCCTCCGCACGCTGCAACGCTGACTCCTATAACAAAGTGTAACAATACAGGAGAATATATAACAAAGTGTAACAATACAGGAGAATATGGAACAAAGTGTAACAATACAGGAGAATATATAACAAAGTGTAACAATACGGGAGAAAATATAACAAAGTGTAACAATACGGGAGAATATGGAACAAAGTAACAATACAGGAGAATATATAACAAAGTGTAACAATACGGGAGAATATGGAACAAAGTTTAACAATACGGGAGAATATATAACAAAGTGTAACAATACGGGAGAAAATATAACAAAGTGTAACAATACGGGAGAATATGGAACAAAGTAACAATACAGGAGAATATATAACAAAGTGTAACAATACGGGAGAATATGGAACAAAGTGTAACAATACGGGAGAATATATAACAAAGTGTAACAATACGGGAGAATATGGAACAAAGTGTAACAATACGGGAGAATATATAACAAAGTGTAACAATACAGGAGAATATGGAACAAATTGTAACAATACGGGAGAATATATAACAAAGTGTAACAATATGGGAGAATATGGAACAAATTGTAACAATACGGGAGAATATATAACAAAGTGTAACAATACAGGAGAATATGGAACAAAGTGTAACAATACGGGAGAATATATAACAAAGTGTAACAATATGGGAGAATATGGAACAAAGTAACAATACAGGAGAATATATAACAAAGTGTAACAATACGGGAGAATATGGAACAAAGTAACAATACAGGAGAATATATAACAAAGTGTAACAATACGGGAGAATATGGAACAAAGTGTAACAATACAGGAGAATATGGAACAAAGTGTAACAATACAGGAGAATATAGAACAAAGTGTAGCAATACAGGAGAATATATAACAAAGTAACAATACAGGAGAATATGGAACAAAGTGTAACAATACAGGAGAATATGGAACAAAGTGTAACAATATAGGAGAATATATAACAAAGTGTAACAATACGGGAGAATATGGAGCAAAGTAACAATACAGGAGAATATATAACAAAGTGTAACAATATGGAACAAAGTGTAACAATACAGGAGAATATGGAACAAAGTGTAACAATACGGGAGAATATGGAACAAATTGTAACAATACGGGAGAATATATAACAAAGTGTAACAATACGGGAGAATATGGAGCAAAGTGTAACAATACAGGAGAATATGGAACAAAGTGTAACAATACAGGAGAATATGGAACAAAGTGTAACAATACAGGAGAATATGGAACAAAGTGTAACAATATAGGAGAATATATAACAAAGTGTAACAATACGGGAGAATATGGAGCAAAGTAACAATACAGGAGAATATATAACAAAGTGTAACAACAGGGGAGAATATGGAGCAAAGTAACAATATAGGAGAATATATAACAAAGTGTAACAACAGGGGAGAATATGGAACAAAGTGTAACAATACGGGAGAATATGGAACAAAGTGCAACAATACGGGAGAATATACTGTATAACAAAGTATCTAAAGCAAATCTTTCTGGCAAACCTCAAATATTTGCAAAACAAATCTGATGAAGTTCGCCCATCACTAGTAATGGAATAAAATGGGACAGTATTGAAGGATATGTAAGAAAATGTAAAAATACAGAATAATATATAAAGATATGGAATGAAGAGTAACAATATATAATAATATGTCATCAAATGTAACAGGATGTAATGGAACAATGTGAAGTCAAATGTAACTAAATACAATAATATGGAATAAAATGGAACATTATTTGATTCTAGTGTCGGTTCTTTGTTGCTTTGGGGGTTGAGATGTCATGTGACCCCTGCAGTAAAGGTAAAATGTGGCCCCTATCCTAAAGAGCCCCCCAGCTGATACCAGCAATCAGGGCCCATGGGGCCCATCACAATAACAGAAGATCCTCCAAAGATCGAGAAGAAAAAAACCCCATTAGGTGACTGATTCGGTGTGATTGATGTGCACATTGAACTACAATACTCACAATGCCTTTAAAATGGGAGGCACATTCTGTATAGATGCGGAAGGGGGTCCTATGTTAGGACATGGTAAAGGGGAACAGTATACAGGGCACCTGGTATGGGGGGATAGTATACACGCACACATTTTACTGGGGACAGTATACAGGGCACATGGTACTGGGGACAGTATACAGGGCACATGGTACTGGGGACAGTATACAGGGCACATGGTACTGGGGACAGTAAACAGGGCACATGGTACTGGGGACAGTATACAGGGCACATGGTACGGGGGACAGTATACACGGCACCTGGTACGGGGGACAGTATACACGGCACCTGGTACGGGGGGGATAGTATACACGCACACATGGTATGGGGGGGATAGTATACACGCGCACATGGTATGGGTGTTTTGGTTGCAGATGTTGCATTGGAGCTTTGCATCTGGATCTTCCCATCATACATCCAGGACAAGGTCAAGTTCCCCTCTGCTCACTGACGCCTCCTCTGGAAGGTTAATGCATTTCCTTGTGGTTCAGAGATTCTCCAGGTGTCTTCACTGTCACCAGCGCTTCATTACTGGAACACGGGAGATATAATGGGCGGCCGGTGATGACGGCTTCAGGTATCCCTCTATAGAATGACCCCCATTGTTGGCCAGGTGTGACTGTCTGTAGAATGACCGTCATTGTTGGCCAGGTGTGACTGTCTGTAGAATGACCGTCATTGTTGGCCAGGTGTGACTGTCTGTAGAATGATCCCCATTGTTGGCCAGGTGTGGCAGTTGCAGTGTTGTGGGTAATAAGGATTGAACATCTCCTTGAGGACAGACGAGCCGTCCCAGATGTCTTCCATCATTGATGACGCTCCCCAGGTGGCTGAACCTTCCCTCAAATGCTGTCGACGCTTCTGATAAAATGGATCCAATGTCATAAGACACCAGAAAGCAGATGTGGGCACTTTACTGCCCGATTCCAGACTGATACATTGTAGCAAACCAGCAGAGAGATATATCCAGCTGCAGCTGATGGGCTTAACTCACAGAGCATTGTCCAGACTGGATACAACTGTAACAAATGATCAGCTGAGAGCAGGACTAGCTAGGTACAGGATTACTGAATGTAAGCAGCAGTGTCCAAACAAAGGCAGCAAGCAGAGGTCCTGGACAAGGAGAGGAAACTAAGGGGAACCATGCAACAGCTCAAAATCTATACAAAGCCCCCATGGGCAATATGAGGACTCAATATAGGTAATGCGCCCCCTGCCGGATAGTACATGTAGATGAACAGACCTCCAGGACACTCCTGACCTCTAGTGGGGGGGGGAGAAGTTTACATAATTTATTACCTGAAACTGTTCATCCATTTCATCTCATATCTATCTATCTATCTATCTATCTATCTATCTATCTATCTATCTCATATCTATCTATCTATCTATCTCATATCTATCTATCTATCTATCTATCTATCTATCTCATATCTATCTATCTATCTATCTCATATCTATCTCATATCTCATATCTATCTATCTATCTATCTCATATCTATCTATCTATCTCATATCTATCTATCTATCTATCTCATATCTATCTCATATCTATCTATCTCATATCTATCTATCTATCTCATATCTATCTATCTATCTATCTCATATCTATCTATCTATCTATCTCCTATCTATCTCATATCTATCTATCTATCTCATATCTATCTCATATCTATCTCCTATCTATCTCATATCTATCTATCTATCTCATATCTATCTATCTATCCCATATCTATCTATCTATCTATCTATCTATCTCATATCTATCTCATATCTATCTATCTCATATCTATCTCATATCTATCTATCTATCTCATATCTATCTATCTCATATCTATCTATCTCATATCTATCTCATATCTATCTATCTATCTATCTATCTAATCTATCTATCTCATATCTATCTATCTCATATCTATCTATCTCATATCTATCTATCTATCTATCTATCTATCTCATATCTATCTATCTCATATCTATCTCATATCTATCTCATATCTATCTATCTCATATCTATCTCATATCTATCTCATATCTATCTATCTATCTATCTCATATCTATCTCTCTCATATCTATCTATCTATCCCATATCTATCTATCTATCTATCTCATATCTATCTCATATCTATCTATCTATCTCATATATATCTATCTATCTATCTCATATCTATCTCATATCTATCTATCTCATATCTATCTATCTATCTATCTATCTATCTATCTATCTATCTATCTCATATCTATCTATCTATCTCCTATCTATCTCATATCTATCTATCTATCTATCTATCTCATATCTATCTATCTATCTATCTCATATCTATCTATCTATCTATCTATCTCATATCTATCTATCTATCTATCTATCTATCTATCTCCTATCTATCTCATATCTATCTCATATCTGTCTATTTATCTATCTCATATCTATCTATCTATCTATCTATCTCATATCTATCTATCTATCTATCTATCTCATATCTATCTATCTCATATCTATCTCATATCTATCTATCTCATATCTATCTATCTCATATCTATCTATCTCATATCTATCTATCTATCTATCTATCTATCTCATATCTATCTATCTATCTATCTATCTCATATCTATCTATCTATCTATCTATCTCATATCTATCTATCTCATATCTATCTCATATCTATCTATCTCATATCTATCTATCTCATATCTATCTATCTCATATCTATCTATCTCATATCTATCTATCTCATATCTATCTATCTATCTATCTATCTCATATCTATCTATCTATCTATCTATCTATCTATCTATCTCATATCTATCTCATATCTATCTCTCTATCTATCCCATATCTATCTATCTATCTATCTATCTATCTATCTATCTATCTATCTCATATCTATCTACCTATCTATCTATCTATCTATCTATCTATCTCCTATCTATCTATCTATCTATCTATCTATCTATCTATCTATCTCCTATCTATCTATCTATCTATCTATCTATCTATCTATCTCATATCTATCTAATATCTATCTATCTATCTATCTATCTATCTATCTATACCTATTCCTCCCTCCCTCCATCTCTGTATCTCTTGGTGCGGGGCGCTCACACATTCTCTTTCACTATTTGTTACATTGTTTCTCCTTCTCTTCTCTCTGCGCTTCCCCTTCCTTGTCATCCTTCGCTGTGGCTTTCATGGATTGTGACAGGCGTCAGCTCATTGCATAATTCTGCTTTTTTCTCACAAGGTCTTGGAAGGCGTCTTGGTTCCTTCACCTCAGATCCGTAAATGCGCAGTAATTGTGCGGTAATTGTGGAGTAATTGTGCTGTGCACCTGTTGCAAAATATCTCAGCAGGACGGTGTTTGCTTTTCTGGCGAAACACTCGGTGCTAGTGTTTAGTGGAGTTATTGGTGCACAGCCAAGATATACAGTGAACCCCCAACATAAGACGGCCTATTGATACTCCAAAATATAGAGCAACGAGTCAGAGAGGGCAAAGGAATGTGATTGGACGGGGATTCTGGAGGATTTCACAGGCCAAACGTGTTCTGAGAGATCTTTGTTCTGCAGAAGGGTCACACTGTTTATATTACTGAAAGTAGAAGTTCCCAGAAGATTAGTAAAAGGGTAAAAACCGCCACAAGTGATATTAACATCCCGACACAGAACCCCGAGCTACAGACTGAAGACAAGACAGAGAATAAGAGAGAACTGCAAAAGCAGCAGCAGCACGTCACCATGTGAATGGTATCAAAGCAAAGAACGTAATCCGTGTGTAATAATATACAAAAGAGAGCTAACAAGTCTAAGTATAGAAGAATATAATACCGCCCCTATAGCTACTATAATACTACCCTATATATACAAGAATATAACTACTATAATACTGCTCCTATGTACAAGAATATAACTACTATAATACTGCTCCTATGTACAAGAATATAACTACTATAATACTGCTCCTATGTACAAGAATATAACTACTATAATACTGCTCCTATGTACAAGAATATAACTACTATAATACTACCTCCTATGCACAAGAATATAACTACTATAATACTGCTCCTATGTACAAGAATATAACTACTATAATACTACCTCCTATGTACAAGAATATAACTACTATAATACTGCTCCTATGTACAAGAATATAACTACTATAATACTACCCCTATGTACAAGAATAAAACTACAAAAAAACCCCCCCCCTGTTTAAAAAAAAAAAAACAAAAAAACTACCCCCTTTTTTAAAAAAAAAAAACTATTAAAATACCCCCCCTTTTTTTTACATGAATATAACTACTATAATACTGCTGCTATGTACAAGAATATAACTACTATAATACTGCTCCTATGTACAAGAATATAACTAATATAATACTGCTCCTATGTACAAGAATATAACTACTATAATACTACCCCCTATGTACAAGAATATAACTACTATAATACTGCCTCCTATGTACAAGAATATAACTACTATAATACTGCTCCTATGTACAAGAATATAACTACTATAATACTGCTCCTATGTACAAGAATATAACTACTATAATACTACCTGCTATGTACAAGAATATAACTACTATAATACTGCTCCTATGTACAAGAATATAACTACTATAATACTGCTCCTATGTACAAGAATATAACTACTATAATACTACCTCCTATGTACAAGAATATAACTACTATAATACTGCCCCCTATGTACAAGAATATAACTACTATAATACTGCCTCCTATGTACAAGTATATAACTACTATAATACTACTCCTATGTACAAGAATATAACTACTATAATACTGCTCCTATGTACAAGAATATAACTACTATAATACTACTCCTATGTACAAGAATATAACTACTATAATACTACCTCCTATGTACATGAATATAACTACTATAATACCCCCTCAAGATAACAAAAACCCCCCCCCCCCCCCCCCCCCACTACTATACCTCCTATGTACATGAATATAACTACTATAATACTGCTCCTATGTACAAGAATATAACTACTATAATACTACCCCCAGCAACGCTCCTATGTACAAGAAATAACACTATAAAACCCCCCCCCTTCAACAAAAAAAAAACAACAAAAAACCCCCCCCCAAAAAAAAACACCCCCCCAAAAAACCAACCCAAACCCCCCACATATAACTACTATAATACTACCTCCTATGTACAAGAATATAACTACTATAATACTACCTCCTATGTACAAGAATATAACTACTATAATACTGCTCCTATG
Organism: Leptodactylus fallax; assembly: GCA_947044405.1. Taxonomy (NCBI): domain Eukaryota; kingdom Metazoa; phylum Chordata; class Amphibia; order Anura; family Leptodactylidae; genus Leptodactylus; species Leptodactylus fallax. The sequence continues at coordinate 143,292 of CAMRHE010000891.1, forward strand.
TACAAGAATATAACTACTATAATACTACCTCCTATGTACAAGAATATAACTACTATAATACTGCCCCCTATGTATAAGAATATATCTACTATAATACTACCTCCTATGTACAAGAATATAACTACTATAATACTGCCCCCTATGTACAAGAATATAACTACTATAATACTGCTCCTATGTACAGGAATATAACTACTATAATACTGCTCCTATGTACAAGAATATAACTACTATAATACTGCCCCCTATGTATAAGAATATATCTACTATAATACTACCTCCTATGTACAAGAATATAACTACTATAATACTACTCCTATGTACAAGAATATAACTACTATAATACTACCTCCTATGTACAAGAATATAACTACTATAATACTGCTCCTATGTACAAGAATATAACTACTATAATACTACCTCCTATGTACAAGAATATAACTACTATAATACTGCCCCTATGTACAAGAATATAACTACTATAATACTGCTCCTATGTACAGGAATATAACTACTATAATACTGCTCCTATGTACAAGAATATAACTACTATAATACTACCCCCTATGTACAAGAATATAACTACTATAATACTACCTCCTATGTACAAGAATATAACTACTATAATACTGCTCCTATGTACAAGAATATAACTACTATAATACTGCTCCTATGTACAAGAATATAACTACTATAATACTGCCTCCTATGTACAAGAATATAACTACTATAATACTACTCCTATGTACAAGAATATAACTACTATAATACTGCCTCCTATGTACAAGAATATAACTACTATAATACTATTCCTATGTACAAGAATATAACTACTATAATACTCCTATGTACAAGAATATAACTACTATAATACTGCTCCTATGTACAAGAATATAACTACTATAATACTGCTCCTATGTACAAGAATATAACTACTATAATACTGCTCCTATGTACAGGAATATAACTACTATAATACTGCTCCTATGTGTATAACTATAACTGCTATATTACTGTATATAGTAGAATTATTCTTGGCGGTGCGATATTTGGGGGGGTCCTCCATGTTTCTCTCTCCACCACTCTGTGTATTCGCCGCGCTGTGATGTATTATATGACATACAGTAAATCGCTCTGCGGCTAATATGTCAGACATTACTTTACATCTCTGCTGCGGTGCAGTTTCTGGTGGTGTTTTTCGGTATTATTCGCGCTCCTTCTCTAAGTGACCCTGAGTGCTGCGCCATTTACTGACAGGCTATTGTGCGGTATAATAAGCGCTGCATTATGACCGGTAAGTGCCATTTTCTGCCGCCACTTTCCTCTGGATATTCCATCATTTTATCACATTTCCTTACATACCGCACACGTGTTCTCTCCGCCGCCGACCTGACTATATGGCTATTAATTGTGTAAAACCCGTCATATATAAGAAGCCGCTCTAAAACACAATGCACAGGAGAGGCAGAGGATGGGGGAGGGGCTGCAGAACATCGCACCTATAGAGGCGCGAGGCACAGAACGGCTCCTGCAGGAGACCAGGGGGCAGACGGTATCACACAGGACAGGATTAGATACAGCAGACGGTATCACACAGGACAGGATTAGATACAGCAGACGGTATCACACAGCACAGGATTAGATACAGCAGACGGTATCACACAGCACAGGATTAGATACAGCAGATGGTATCACACAGCACAGGATTAGATACAGCAGACGGTATCACACAGCACAGGATTAGATACAGCAGATGGTATCACACAGGACAGGATTGGATACAGCAGATGGTATCACATAGGACAGGATTAGATACAGCAGACGGTATCACACAGCACAGGATTAGATACAGCATACGGTATCACACAGCACAGGATTAGATACAGCAGATGGTATCACACAGGACAGGATTGGATACAGCAGATGGTATCACATAGGACAGGATTAGATACAGCAGACGGTATCACACAGCACAGGATTGGATACAGCAGACGGTATCACACAGCACAGGATTAGATACAGCAGACGGTATCACACAGCACAGGATTAGATACACCGATTGTTATAATTTGGGAGGTTTTGTTCTCCTCTCCTCGGTATCTCTTTCCTTTGATTCCCCCCCATCTCCATCTCTGGGGCCCCTGGGGGGTCTCTTCTGTCGGGCCCTCTCAGCTGTAATGTTTCTTTAAGCCTGTGTGAAGGACGCCATGTTCCAGGGAGATGATAGGTTGTGATGTTTTAGGAGAGGATCATTACATTTCACATTGTCTCCTCAGGCTGCTCCTCCTGTCACTGAAAGAAACACTGATCTGATGTACAACCCTGCCAGGAACCCCGGGCAATCCAGGGAAATGTCACCCCAAACTGGCACATTGTTCAGCGGAGGGTCCTAACACAGAGTGACAGGAGGGTGACGGGGCGCTGGACACTGCTAACATCTTCCGGCACTGACCCCCAGACCCCCGGCCGCAGCCTCCTCATTACTGACAGGCAATTAACAGGAAGGAAAGTCGCCTAATGATAGCTAAAAAAGTGTAGAGCAGAATGAGGAGGAGTGATAATCTGCAGGTTTATAGAGAGACCAATGGAGTGATAGTAATATATCCTGCAGACTATGTATCAGGAGGTAGAGGAGCGATGCTCTGCAGAGAGGTCAGTGGTGTAATAATCTGCAGGATAGATCACTATGTATCAGGAGGTAGAGGAGCGATGCTCTGCAGAGAGGTCAGTGGTGTAATAATCTGCAGGATATATCACTATGTATCAGGAGGTAGAGGAGCGATGCTCTGCAGAGAGGTCAGTGGTGTAATAGTCTGCAGGATAGATCACTATGTATCAGGAGGTAGTGGAGCGATGTTCTGCAGAGAGGTCAGTGGTGTAATAATCTGCAGGATATATCACTATGTATCAGGAGGTAGAGGAGAGATGTTCTGCAGGAGGTCAGTGGTGTAATAGTCTGCAGGATAGATCACTATGTATCAGGAGGTAGAGGAGCGATGTTCTGCAGAGAGGTCAGTGGTGTAATAGTCTGCAGGATATATCACTATGTATCAGGAGGTAGAGGAGCGATGTTCTGCAGCAGGAGAGGTGAGTGGTGTAATAATCTGCAGGATAGATCACTATGTATCAGGAGGTAGAGGAGCGATGCTCTGCAGAGAGGTCAGTGGTGTAATAATCTGCAGGATATGTACATTCTTTAGCTACATTTCTAAGTGTCTGCAGATTATTGCACCCTGGCGGCAGTATTTTAGGGTCACTCTGATGTCCATGGGTTTATAGGTGTGTACACATGAGCAGGTGACGCTGCAAGTGCTCGGAAACATCTGGCCTGGAATATCTGGAACTTTTTTCACTGCTGAAATCAGCAATCAGAGTCTGACTGACAACATGAAGGCGAATGACATGAAAAATGGCAGAAAAACAAATAGTGCGAGAAAGGGGCCGCGCGGGGTCAGCACACTGACAAAAGCAATCACAGGCGACAACCCCTAATCCAGCCGTCCAGGGACTGGCAGCGAAACGTACAGTGAGTCAGAGGCTGTCACATGTACAGACACAGAACCCAATAATATCATCTGACAACCGGGGCAGAAAAACAATGTAACAGAGGGAAGACAGTCAAAATCACAAGGAACCGCCCCAACGATGTCACCCCTAGTGGTGACTGTATAATCTGTATGTAGTGAGCTCCCCCTAGTGGTGACTGTATAGTCTGTATGTAGTGAGCTCCCCCTAGTGGTGACTGTATAATCTGTATGTAGTGAGCTCCCTCTAGTGGTGACTGTATAATCTGTATGTAGTGAGCTCCCCCTAGTGGTGACTGTATAATCTGTATGTAGTGAGCTCCCTCTAGTGGTGACTGTATAATCTGTATGTAGTGAGCTCCTCCTAGTGGTGACTGTATAATCTGTATGTGGTGACTGTATAATCTGTATGTAGTGAGCTCCCTCTAGTGGTGACTGTATAATCTGTATGTAGTGAGCTCTCTCTAGTGGTGACTGTATAATCTGTATGTAGTGAGCTCCCCCTAGTGGTGACTGTATAATCTGTATGTAGTGAGCTCTCTCTAGTGGTGACTGTATAATCTGTATGTAGTGAGCTCCCCTAGTGGTGACTGTATAATCTGTATGTACTGAGCTCCTCCTAGTGGTGACTGTATAATCTGTATGTGGTGACTGTATAATCTGTATGTAGTGAGCTCCCTCTAGTGGTGACTGTATAATCTGTATGTAGTGAGCTCTCTCTAGTGGTGACTGTATAATCTGTATGTAGTGAGCTCCCCCTAGTGGTGACTGTATAATCTGTATGTAGTGAGCTCCCCCTAGTGGTGACTGTATAATCTGTATGTAGTGAGCTCTCTCTAGTGGTGACTGTATAATCTGTATGTAGTGAGCTCCCTCTAGTGGTGACTGTATAATCTGTATGTAGTGAGCTCCCCCTAGTGGTGACTGTATAATCTGTATGTAGTGAGCTCCCCCTAGTGGTGACTGTATAATCTGTATGTAGTGAGCTCCCTCTAGTGGTGACTGTATAATCTGTATGTAGTGAGCTCCCCCTAGTGGTGACTGTATAATCTGTATGTAGTGAGCTCCTCCTAGTGGTGACTGTATAATCTGTATGTAGTGAGCTCCTCCTAGTGGTGACTGTATAATCTGTATGCAGTGAGCTCCCCCTAGTGGTGACTGTATAATCTGTATGTAGTGAGCTCCTCCTAGTGGTGACTGTATAATCTGTATGTAGTGAGCTCCCTCTAGTGGTGACTGTATAATCTGTATGTAGTGAGCTCCCTCTAGTGGTGACTGTATAATCTGTATGTAGTGAGCTCCCCCTAGTGGTGACTGTATAATCTGTATGTAATGAGCTCCTCCTAGTGGTGACTGTATAATCTGTATGTAGTGAGCTCCCTCTAGTGGTGACTGTATAATCTGTATGTAGTGAGCTCCCTCTAGTGGTGACTGTATAATCTGTATGTAGTGAGCTCTCTCTAGTGGTGACTGTATAATCTGTATGTAGTGAGCTCCCCCTAGTGGTGACTGTATAATCTGTATGTAGTGAGCTCCCTCTAGAGGTGACTGTATAATCTGTATGTAGTGAGCTCCTCCTAGTGGTGACTGTATAATCTGTATGTAGTGAGCTCCCTCTAGTGGTGACTGTATAATCTGTATGTAGTGAGCTCCCTCTAGTGGTGATTGTATAATCTGTATGTAGTGAGCTCCCCCTAGTGGTGACTGTATAATCTGTATGTAGTGAGCTCCTCCTAGTGGTGACTGTATAATCTGTATGTAGTGAGCTCCTCCTAGTGGTGACTGTATAATCTGTATGTAGTGAGCTCCCCCTAGTGGTGACTGTATAATCTGTGTGTAGTGAGCTCCCTCTAGTGGTGACTGTATAATCTGTATGTAGTGAGTTCCTCCTAGTGGTGACTGTATAATCTGTATGTAGTGAGCTTCCCCTAGTGGTGACTGTATAATCTGTATGTAGTGAGCTCCTCCTAGTGGTGACTGTATAATCTGTATGTAGTGAGCTCCTCCTAGTGGTGACTGTATAATCTGTATGCAGTGAGCTCCCCCTAGTGGTGACTGTATAATCTGTATGTAGTGAGCTCCTCCTAGTGGTGACTGTATAATCTGTATGTAGTGAGCTCCCTCTAGTGGTGACTGTATAATCTGTATGTAGTGAGCTCCCTCTAGTGGTGACTGTATAATCTGTATGTAGTGAGCTCCCTCTAGTGGTGACTGTATAATCTGTATGTAGTGAGCTCCCTCTAGTGGTGATTGTATAATCTGTATGTAGTGAGCTCCCTCTAGTGGTGGCTGTATAATCTGTATGTAGTGAGCTCCTCCTAGTGGTGACTGTATAATCTGTATGTAGTGAGCTCCCTCTAGAGGTGACTGTATAATCTGTATGTAGTGAGCTCCTCCTAGTGGTGACTGTATAATCTGTATGTAGAGAGCTCCTCCTAGTGGTGACTGTATAATCTGTATGTAGTGAGCTCCCTCTAGTGGTGACTGTATAATCTGTATGTAGTAAGCTCCCTCTAGTGGTGATTGTATAATCTGTATGTAGTGAGCTCCCTCTAGTGGTGACTGTATAATCTGTATGTAGTGAGCTCCCTCTAGTGGTGACTGTACAATCTGTAGGTTGGATTACTCTTTGTATAGTGTCATATAGTCAGGTATTGCTCTGTCCACTAGAGTGTTCCTTGCACTGTAGTCGCTGACTATCTGCTCTCAGGACTTGTGTAGTCTGTGGTTGGGTCATCTTATCTGACAGTCATTATTAGATGGACCTTACAGGTTCGCGGTTGGCCCGTGTTCAGATGACAATCACTTAAGGTTTTTCCTGATGCACCTGCTGAATTTCCTGGTATCGCTGCCCTCTCCTTACACTGTGAGCAGGACTTGTCATTACCTGCGCTGGTCTCAGGACAGCGCGGACCAGAAAGGTGAGGAAGACGAGAGATTAGCCGGGATATTTACCTTTGTTCACTGTGGTCATCCAAGCCTGGCACATCTAAAGGCCACCAAGGGTGAGATCATCTGCGAATAGTCCAAATGTTTATCAGAAAGCATTAACTCCTGTGTCTACCTAACTGGTGAAACAGAGCGATGCTCTGCAGAGAGGTCAGTGGTGTAATAGTCTGCAGGATATATCACTATGTATCAGGAGGTAGAGGAGCGATGCTCTGCAGAGAGGTCAGTGGTGTAATAATCTGCAGGATAGATCACTATGTATCAGGAGGTAGAGGAGCGATGTTCTGGAGAGAGGTCAGTGGTGTAATAATCTGCAGGATATATCACTATGTATCAGGAGGTAGAGGAGCGATGCTCTGCAGAGAGGTCAGTGGTGTAATAGTCTGCAGGATAGATCACTATGTATCAGGAGGTAGAGGAGCGATGCTCTGCAGAGAGGTCAGTGGTGTAATAGTCTGCAGGATATATCACTATGTATCAGGAGGTAGAGGAGCGATGCTCTGCAGAGAGGTCAGTGGTGTAATAGTTTGCAGTATGTATCACTATGTATCAGAAGGTAGAGGAGCGATGCTCTGCAGAGAGGTCAGTGGTGTAATAATCTGCAGGATAGATCACTATGTATCAGGAGGTAGAGGAGCGATGCTCTGCAGAGAGGTCAGTGGTGTAATAATCTGCAGGATATATCACTATGTATCAGGAGGTAGAGGAGCGATGCTCTGCAGAGAGGTCAGTGGTGTAATAGTCTGCAGGATAGATCACTATGTATCAGGAGGTAGAGGAGCGATGCTCTGCAGAGAGGTCAGTGGTGTAATAATCTGCAGGATATATCACTATGTATCAGGAGGTAGAGGAGCGATGCTCTGCAGAGAGGTCAGTGGTGTAATAGTCTGCAGGATAGATCACTATGTATCAGGAGGTAGAGGAGCGATGCTCTGCAGAGAGGTCAGTGGTGTAATAATCTGCAGGATGTATCACTATGTATCAGGAGGTAGAGGAGCGATGCTCTGCAGAGAGGTCAGTGGTGTAATAGTCTGCAGTATGTATCACTATGTATCAGGAGGTAGAGGAGCGATGCTCTGCAGAGAGGTCAGTGGTGTAATAGTCTGCAGTATGTATCGTTATGTATCAGGAGGTAGAGGAGTGATGTTCTGCAGAGAGCTCAGTGGTGTAATAGTCTGCAGTATGTATCACTATGTATCAGGAGGTAGAGGAGCGATGCTCTGCAGAGAGGTCAGTGGTGTAATAGTCTGCAGGATAGATCACTATGTATCAGGAGGTAGAGGAGCGATGCTCTGCAGAGAGGTCAGTGGTGTAATAATCTGCAGGATGTATCACTATGTATCAGGAGGTAGAGGAGCGATGCTCTGCAGAGAGGTCAGTGGTGTAATAGTCTGCAGGATAGATCACTATGTATCAGGAGGTAGAGGAGCGATGCTCTGCAGAGAGGTCAGTGGTGTAATAATCTGCAGGATGTATCACTATGTATCAGGAGGTAGAGGAGCGATGCTCTGCAGAGAGGTCAGTGGTGTAATAGTCTGCAGGATAGATCACTATGTATCAAGAGGTAGAGGAGCGATGCTCTGCAGAGAGGTCAGTGGTGTAATAGTCTGCAGGATGTATCACTATGTATCAGGAGGTAGAGGAGCGATGCTCTGCAGAGAGGTCAGTGGTGTAATAGTCTGCAGGCTGTATGTCTCTGTATCGGCAGTGACATCACACATACACACATGGATATATACTGCCCCCTCCCTCCCTCCACATGTCCTGATGGTTCCTCGCTGCCCCGCTCTCTGGGAATTGTCCCCGTGTTCCCGATAATTGCACGTCTTGCCGCCGCCCTCCGCGCTCAGGTCTTGAGATTCTCGTTTTGTTTCCTTCCCACCCAGACTGTCCCAGGATTACAGAAGAGAATCGCTGATTGTGCCAGCAGCTTGGCCCCGAGCCGCCGCTATTTTCGGGCTTCCAATGTGAGGTTGTGGGTCTGGAGGAGTAGGGGGCGCTGCTGTAACGTCCAGGGAGTCAGCGCTGACTGCTGTCAATGGCGGAGAGAGACAGCGACGTATATATGAGAGAAGAGCGGTCTCTATGACACAGTCTGACCCCCGCCCCTCCAGAGCTTTATAGCTGCTGCTCCACTGATTCCCGCACAGTTGGAATTTTCTATCTCACCCCCACGCTTCCTGAGCAATCAGTGCTGGTAGTTTTGGTGTATGATATGTAACTAGACTCCTTAATGTCAAGTGGGTGGTGTCAGGGAGGAGCAGGCAAGGGGGCGGGACTCAGAACTCCAATCAGACAGTGTCAGAGCTCAGAATCCGCTTCCCTCATATACTTCTGTCTGACACCGTCTGTTTCTGATTGGAGTTCTGAGTCCCGCCCCCTTGCCTGCTCCTCCCTGACACCACCCACTTGACAGTAAGGAGTCTAGTTACATATCATACACCAAAACTACCAGCACTGATTGCTCAGGAACGGTGCGGGCTAGAGAGAAAATTCCAACTGTGCCAGAATCAGTAGAGAGGGTCTGTACTGTGCTTGTGACAGTGTATCAGCGCAGACAATCCTTTAGTAAGGTGTTTGTTACAGTGTATCGGCACAGACAATCCTTTAGTAAGGTGTTTGTTACAGTGTATCGGCGCAGACAATCCTTTAGTAAGGCGCTGGTTACAGTGTATCGGTGCAGACAATCCTTTAGTAAGGTGTTTGTTACAGTGTATCAGCGCAGACAATCCTTTAGTAAGGCTCTGGTTACAGTGTATCGGCACAGACAATCCTTTAGTAAGGTGTTTGTTACAGTGTATCGGCACAGACAATCCTTTAGTAAGGTGCTGGTTACAGTGTACCGGTGCAGACAATCCTTTAGTAAGGTGTTTGTTACAGTGTATCAGCGCAGACAATCCTTTAGTAAGGCGCTGGTTACAGTGTATCGGTGCAGACAATCCTTTAGTAAGGTGTTTGTTACAGTGTATCGGCACAGACAATCCTTTAGTAAGGTGCTGGTTACAGTGTACCGGTGCAGACAATCCTTTAGTAAGGTGTTTGTTACAGTGTATCAGCGCAGACAATCCTTTAGTAAGGCGCTGGTTACAGTGTATCAGCGCAGACAATCCTTTAGTAAGGTGTTTGTTACAGTGTATCAGCGCAGACAATCCTTTAGTAAGGCGCTGGTTACAGTGTATCGGCACAGACAATCCTTTAGTAAGGTGCTGGTTACAGTGTATCGGCACAGACAATCCTTTAGTAAGGCGCTGGTTACAGTGTATCAGCGCAGACAATCCTTTAGTAAGGTGTTTGTTACAGTGTATCAGCGCAGACAATCCTTTAGTAAGGCGCTGGTTACAGTGTATCGGCACAGACAATCCTTTAGTAAGGTGCTGGTTACAGTGTATCGGCACAGACAATCCTTTAGTAAGGCGCTGGTTACAGTGTATCAGCGCAGACAATCCTTTAGTAAGGTGTTTGTTACAGTGTATCAGCGCAGACAATCCTTTAGTAAGGCGCTGGTTACAGTGTATCGGTGCAGACAATCCTTTAGTAAGGTGTTTGTTACAGTGTATCGGCACAGACAATCCTTTAGTAAGGTGTTTGTTACAGTGTATCAGCGCAGACAATCCTTTAGTAAGGTGCTGGTTACAGTGTACCGGTGCAGACAATCCTTTAGTAAGGTGTTTGTTACAGTGTATCAGCGCAGACAATCCTTTAGTAAGGCGCTGGTTACAGTGTATCGGTGCAGACAATCCTTTAGTAAGGTGTTTGTTACAGTGTATCAGCGCAGACAATCCTTTGGGTGATAGACACAGCAGTGGGCTGCCCCTGATTCCAATAGCTCTCACCTGCACTGATACATTGTAGCAAGTCATATCATTGAAAAATTAAATAGCTATTTACCTGATGGTTTGTGTAGCGAAGGATCTCTGCAGGACGCAGACAAGCGCATCACATGTGTGGTGTGAATGAGGCTTTACCTGTGTGCACGTGGATGACTGTCAGGTGTGTCAGTGGGTGTAGTATCAGTATTCTACCACTAGGAGGGAGCTCTAGCAGTATTGTGCACCCGCACACCAGTTACCCCGGGCTCTGTCTCCATCCTGCAGGGAATCATTGCTCCACCTGACATCAGGTAAATGCAGTCTTTTTCAGAGATATGATACATTGTAACGAGCCTTCAGCTGTGTCACTCTAATTACTGTCCATGAACATGTACTAGGACATGGGTATGGGGGTTGGGGCAAAGGCCATGTCTCTAGGGGCTCCTGCTGTAGTCTTGGGGTACATCATGTGCCTGTGTATTAGGGTCCTGCACCCCTCTTATAGTGTGTGTGTTGATCGGGGCCCCGGGCTCCATCGCCCTCTTCTCGCTTCTTCTCCAGTCTTGGAGACTCTTGAGAGTCTTGTGTATTTACACTCTATTATGGGAAGAGCCCCTCCAGCCGCCATGTTACTGATTACTGGGCCGACCCCCGCCGCCCTGATTTGGGAACACGCGTGTAATCTCTGCTAAGAGCCTCTTCCCTCCTCTCAGGATGAAAATAATCAGGAGCCGACAACTGGGGGATTATTCTGAGAAATCTGAGACACGTCCTCAAGACACGGCGGATTGTGGAGAGCAAGTGCTAGAATGGAAGTGTATACAGTGTGTGTGTATATATATATATGCTGTATACAGAGGGGAAGGAGGACGTGTATACAGTGTGTGTATATATATATGCTGTATACAGAGGGGAAGGAGGACGTGTATACAGTGTGTGTATATATATATATATGCTGTATACAGAGGGGAAGGAGGACGTGTATACAGTGTGTGTATATATATATGCTGTATACAGAGGGGAAGGAGGACGTGTATACAGTGTGTGTATATATATATATGCTGTATACAGAGGGGAAGGAGGACGTGTATACAGTGTGTGTATATATATATATATGCTGTATACAGAGGGGAAGGAGGACGTGTATACAGTGTGTGTATATATATATATATGCTGTATACAGAGGGGAAGGAGGACGTGTATACAGTGTGTGTATGTATATATATATATATGCTGTATACAGAGGGGAAGGAGGACGTGTATACAGTGTGTGTGTGTATATATATATATGCTGTATACAGAGGGGAAGGAGGACGTGTATACAGTGTGTGTGTGTATATATATATACTGTATACAGAGGGGAAGGAGGACGTGTATACAGTGTGTGTATATATATATATGCTGTATACAGAGGGGAAGGAGGACGTGTATACAGTGTGTGTGTATATATATATGCTGTATACAGAGGGGAAGGAGGACGTGTATACAGTGTGTGTGTATATATATATACTGTATACAGAGGGGAAGGAGGACGTGTATACAGTGTGTGTATATATATATGCTGTATACAGAGGGGAAGGAGGACGTGTATACAGTGTGTGTGTGTATATATATATGCTGTATACAGAGGGGAAGGAGGACGTGTATACAGTGTGTGTGTGTATATATATACTGTATACAGAGGGGAAGGAGGACGTGTATACAGTGTGTATATATATATATATACTGTATACAGAGGGGAAGGAGGACGTGTATACAGTGTGTGTATATATATATATATACAGTATACAGAGGGGAAGGAGGACGTGTATACAGTGTGTGTGTATATATATATGCTGTATACAGAGGGGAAGGAGGACGTGTATACAGTGTGTATATATATATATATACTGTATACAGAGGGGAAGGAGGACGTGTATACAGTGTGTGTATATATATATATGCTGTATACAGAGGGGAAGGAGGACGTGTATACAGTGTGTGTGTATATATATATATGCTGTATACAGAGGGGAAGGAGGACGTGTATACAGTGTGTGTATATATATATATATATATGCTGTATACAGAGGGGAAGGAGGACGTGTATACAGTGTGTGTGTGTATATATATATATGCTGTATACAGAGGGGAAGGAGGACGTGTATACAGTGTGTGTGTATATATATATACTGTATACAGAGGGGAAGGAGGACGTGTATACAGTGTGTGTGTGTATATATATATACAGTATACAGAGGGGAAGGAGGACGTGTATACAGTGTGTGTGTGTATATATATATACTGTATACAGAGGGGAAGGAGGACGTGTATACAGTGTGTATATATATATATACTGTATACAGAGGGGAAGGAGGACGTGTATACAGTGTGTATATATATATACTGTATACAGAGGGGAAGGAGGACGTGTATACAGTGTGTGTATATATATATATATATACAGTATACAGAGGGGAAGGAGGACGTGTATACAGTGTGTGTGTATATATATATGCTGTATACAGAGGGGAAGGAGGACGTGTATACAGTGTGTGTGTATATATATATATATATATATGCTGTATACAGAGGGGAAGGAGGACGTGTATACAGTGTGTGTGTGTGTATATATATATGCTGTATACAGAGGGGAAGGAGGACGTGTATACAGTGTGTGTGTGTATATATATACTGTATACAGAGGGGAAGGAGGACGTGTATACAGTGTGTATATATATATATATACTGTATACAGAGGGGAAGGAGGACGTGTATACAGTGTGTGTATATATATATATATATATATATATATGCTGTATACAGAGGGGAAGGAGGACGTGTATACAGTGTGTGTATATATATATATGCTGTATACAGAGGGGAAGGAGGACGTGTATACAGTGTGTGTGTGTGTATATATATATGCTGTATACAGAGGGGAAGGAGGACGTGTATACAGTGTGTGTGTGTATATATATACTGTATACAGAGGGGAAGGAGGACGTGTATACAGTGTGTATATATATATATATACTGTATACAGAGGGGAAGGAGGACGTGTATACAGTGTGTGTGTATATATATATATACTGTATACAGAGGGGAAGGAGGACGTGTATACAGTGTGTGTGTGTATATATATATATATATGCTGTATACAGAGGGGAAGGAGGACGTGTATACAGTGTGTGTATATATATATATATATATATATGCTGTATACAGAGGGGAAGGAGGACGTGTATACAGTGTGTGTGTGTGTATATATATATGCTGTATACAGAGGGGAAGGAGGACGTGTATACAGTGTGTGTGTGTATATATATACTGTATACAGAGGGGAAGGAGGACGTGTATACAGTGTGTATATATATATATATACTGTATACAGAGGGGAAGGAGGACGTGTATACAGTGTGTGTATATATATATATATATATATATATATATATGCTGTATACAGAGGGGAAGGAGGACGTGTATACAGTGTGTGTATATATATATATGCTGTATACAGAGGGGAAGGAGGACGTGTATACAGTGTGTGTATATATATATATATATATATGCTGTATACAGAGGGGAAGGAGGACGTGTATACAGTGTGTGTGTGTGTATATATATATGCTGTATACAGAGGGGAAGGAGGACGTGTATACAGTGTGTGTGTGTATATATATACTGTATACAGAGTGGAAGGAGGACGTGTATACAGTGTGTATATATATATATATACTGTATACAGAGGGGAAGGAGGACGTGTATACAGTGTGTGTATATATATATATATACAGTATACAGAGGGGAAGGAGGACGTGTATACAGTGTGTGTGTATATATATATATATGCTGTATACAGAGGGGAAGGAGGACGTGTATACAGTGTGTGTATATATATATATATATATGCTGTATACAGAGGGGAAGGAGGACGTGTATACAGTGTGTGTATATATATATATGCTGTATACAGAGGGGAAGGAGGACGTGTATACAGTGTGTGTGTATATATATATATGCTGTATACAGAGGGGAAGGAGGACGTGTATACAGTGTGTGTGTGTATATATATATATGCTGTATACAGAGGGGAAGGAGGACGTGTATACAGTGTGTGTGTATATATATATACTGTATACAGAGGGGAAGGAGGACGTGTATACAGTGTGTGTGTGTATATATATATACAGTATACAGAGGGGAAGGAGGACGTGTATACAGTGTGTGTGTGTATATATATACTGTATACAGAGGGGAAGGAGGACGTGTATACAGTGTGTGTGTGTATATATATATACTGTATACAGAGGGGAAGGAGGACGTGTATACAGTGTGTATATATATATATATACTGTATACAGAGGGGAAGGAGGACGTGTATACAGTGTGTATATATATATACTGTATACAGAGGGGAAGGAGGACGTGTATACAGTGTGTGTGTGTATATATATATACTGTATACAGAGGGGAAGGAGGACGTGTATACAGTGTGTATATATATATATACTGTATACAGAGGGGAAGGAGGACGTGTATACAGTGTGTATATATATATACTGTATACAGAGGGGAAGGAGGACGTGTATACAGTGTGTGTATATATATATATATACAGTATACAGAGGGGAAGGAGGACGTGTATACAGTGTGTGTGTATATATATATGCTGTATACAGAGGGGAAGGAGGACGTGTATACAGTGTGTGTATATATATATATGCTGTATACAGAGGGGAAGGAGGACGTGTATACAGTGTGTGTATATATATATATATATATATGCTGTATACAGAGGGGAAGGAGGACGTGTATACAGTGTGTGTGTGTGTATATATATATGCTGTATACAGAGGGGAAGGAGGACGTGTATACAGTGTGTGTGTGTATATATATACTGTATACAGAGGGGAAGGAGGACGTGTATACAGTGTGTATATATATATATACTGTATACAGAGGGGAAGGAGGACGTGTATACAGTGTGTGTATATATATATATATACAGTATACAGAGGGGAAGGAGGACGTGTATACAGTGTGTGTGTATATATATATGCTGTATACAGAGGGGAAGGAGGACGTGTATACAGTGTGTGTATATATATATATATATATATGCTGTATACAGAGGGGAAGGAGGACGTGTATACAGTGTGTGTATATATATATATATACAGTATACAGAGGGGAAGGAGGACGTGTATACAGTGTGTGTGTATATATATATGCTGTATACAGAGGGGAAGGAGGACGTGTATACAGTGTGTGTATATATATATATATACAGTATACAGAGGGGAAGGAGGACGTGTATACAGTGTGTGTGTATATATATATGCTGTATACAGAGGGGAAGGAGGACGTGTATACAGTGTGTGTGTGTATATATATATACTGTATACAGAGGGGAAGGAGGACGTGTATACAGTGTGTATATATATATGCTGTATACAGAGGGGAAGGAGGACGTGTATACAGTGTGTGTGTGTATATATATATATATGCTGTATACAGAGGGGAAGGAGGACGTGTATACAGTGTGTGTGTATATATATATATATGCTGTATACAGAGGGGAAGGAGGACGTGTATACAGTGTGTGTATGTATATATATATATGCTGTATACAGAGGGGAAGGAGGACGTGTATACAGTGTGTATATATATATGCTGTATACAGAGGGGAAGGAGGACGTGTATACAGTGTGTGTGTGTGTATATATATATATATATATACTGTATACAGAGGGGAAGGAGGACGTGTATACAGTGTGTATATATATATATACTGTATACAGAGGGGAAGGAGGACGTGTATACAGTGTGTGTGTATATATATATACTGTATACAGAGGGGAAGGAGGACGTGTATACAGTGTGTATATATATATATACTGTATACAGAGGGGAAGGAGGACGTGTATACAGTGTGTGTGTGTATATATATACTGTATACAGAGGGGAAGGAGGACGTGTATACAGTGTGTGTATATATATATGCTGTATACAGAGGGGAAGGAGGACGTGTATACAGTGTGTGTGTGTATATATATACTGTATACAGAGGGGAAGGAGGACGTGTATACAGTGTGTGTATATATATATATATATGATGTATACAGAGGGGAAGGAGGACGTGTATACAGTGTGTGTGTATATATATATATATACTGTATACAGAGGGGAAGGAGGACGTGTATACAGTGTGTGTATATATATATATGCTGTATACAGAGGGGAAGGAGGACGTGTATACAGTGTGTGTGTGTATATATATATATACTGTATACAGAGGGGAAGGAGGACGTGTATACAGTGTGTGTGTGTGTATATATATATGCTGTATACAGAGGGGAAGGAGGACGTGTATACAGTGTGTGTGTATATATATATATATACTGTATACAGAGGGGAAGGAGGACGTGTATACAGTGTGTATATATATATATGCTGTATACAGAGGGGAAGGAGGACGTGTATACAGTGTGTGTGTGTGTATATATATATGCTGTATACAGAGGGGAAGGAGGACGTGTATACAGTGTGTGTGTGTATATATATATACTGTATACAGAGGGGAAGGAGGACGTGTATACAGTGTGTGTGTGTATATATATATACTGTATACAGAGGGGAAGGAGGACGTGTATACAGTGTGTATATATATATATGCTGTATACAGAGGGGAAGGAGGACGTGTATACAGTGTGTGTGTGTATATATATACTGTATACAGAGGGGAAGGAGGACGTGTATACAGTGTGTGTATATATATATATGCTGTATACAGAGGGGAAGGAGGACGTGTATACAGTGTGTGTGTATATATATATACTGTATACAGAGGGGAAGGAGGACGTGTATACAGTGTGTGTGTATATATATATACTGTATACAGAGGGGAAGGAGGACGTGTATACAGTGTGTATATACAGTCATATGAAAAAGTTTGGGCACCCCTATTAATCTTAATCATTTTTAGTTCTAAATATTTGGGTGTTTGCAACAGCCATTTCAATTTGATATATCTAATAACTGATGGACACAGTAATATTTCAGGATTGAAATGAGGTTTATTGTACTAACAGAAAATGTGCAATATGCATTAAACCAATTTTTGACCGGTGCAAAAGTATGGGCACCTCAACAGAAAAGTGACATTAATATTTAGTAGATCCTCCTTTTGCAAAAATAACAGCCTCTAGTCGCTTCCTGTAGCTTTTAATCAGTTCCTGGATCCTGGATGAAGGTATTTTTGACCTTTCCTCTTTACAAAACAATTCCAGTTCAGTTAAGTTTGATGGTCGGCGAGCATGGACAGCCCGCTTCAAATTATCCCACAGATGTTCAATGATATTCAGGTCTGGGGACTGGGATGGCCATTCCAGAACATTGTAATTGTTCCTCTGCATGAATGGCTGAGTAGATTTGGATCATTGTCTTGCTGAAATATCCATCCCCGGCGTAACTTCAAATTCGTCACTGATTCTTGTACATTATTCTCAAGAATCTGCTGATACTGAGTTGAATCCATGCGACCCTCAACTTTAACAAGATTCCCGGTGCCGGCATTGGCCACACAGCCCCAAAGCATGATGGAACCTCCACCAAATTTTACAGTGGGTAGCAAG
Organism: Leptodactylus fallax; assembly: GCA_947044405.1. NCBI lineage: Eukaryota > Metazoa > Chordata > Amphibia > Anura > Leptodactylidae > Leptodactylus > Leptodactylus fallax. The sequence goes on from CAMRHE010000891.1 coordinate 161,190, forward strand.
TGTTTTTCTTGGAATGCTGTGTTTTTTGGACGCCATGCATAACGCCTTTTTGTATGACCAAACAACTCAATCTTTGTTTCATCAGTCCACAGGACCTTCTTCCAAAATGAAGCTGGCTTGTCCAAATGTGCTTTTGCATACCTCAGGCGACTCTGTTTGTGGCGTGCTTTCAGAAACGGCTTCTTTCGCATCACTCTCCCATACAGCTTCTCCTTGTGCAAAGTGTGCTGTATTGTTGACCGATGCACAGTGACACCATCTGCAGCAAGATGATGCTGCAGCTCTTTGGAGGTGGTCTGTGGATTGTCCTTGACTGTTCTCACCATTCTTCTTCTCTGCCTTTCTGATATTTTTCTTGGCCTGCCACTTCTGGGCTTAACAAGAACTGTCCCTGTGGTCTTCCATTTCCTTACTATGTTCCTCACAGTGGAAACTGACAGGTTAAATCTCTGAGACAACTTTTTGTATCCTTCCCCTGAACAACTATGTTGAACAATCTTTGTTTTCAGATCATTTGAGAGTTGTTTTGAGGAGCCCATGATGCCACTCTTCAGAGGAGATTCAAATAGGAGAACAACTTGCAATTGGCCACCTTAAATACCTTTTCTCATGATTGGATACACCTGGCTATGAAGTTCAAAGCTCAGTGAGGTTACAAAACCAATTTTGTGCTTCAGTAAGTCAGTAAAAAGTAGTTAGGAGTATTCAAATCAATAAAATGATAAGGGTACCCAAATTTTTGCACCGGTCAAATTTTGGTTTAATGCATATTGCACATTTTCTGTTAGTACAATAAACCTCATTTCAATCCTGAAATATTACTGTGTCCATCAGTTATTAGATATATCAAATTGAAATGGCTGTTGCAAACACCCAAATATTTAGAACTAAAAATGATTAAGATTAATAGGGGTGCCCAAACTTTTTCATATGACTGTATATATATATATACTGTATACAGAGGGGAAGGAGGACGTGTATACAGTGTGTGTGTTATATATATATATATATATATATATATATATACTGTATACAGAGGGGAAGGAGGACGTGTATACAGTGTGTGTATATATATATATACAGTATACAGAGGGGAAGGAGGACATGTATACAGTGTGTGTGTGTATATATATATACTGTATACAGAGGGGAAGGAGGACGTGTATACAGGTGTGTGTATATATATATATATATACAGTATACAGAGGGGAAGGAGGACATGTATACAGTGTGTGTGTGTATATGCTGTATACACAGGGAAGGAGGACGTGTATACAGTGTGTGTGTATATATATATATATATGCTGTATACAGAGGGGAAGGAGGACGTGTATACAGTGTGTGTGTATATATATATGCTGTATACAGAGGGGAAGGAGGACGTGTATACAGTGTGTGTGTGTATATATATATACTGTATACAGAGGGGAAGGAGGACGTGTATACAGTGTGTGTGTGTGTATATATATATGCTGTATACAGAGGGGAAGGAGGACGTGTATACAGTGTGTGTGTATATATATATATATGCTGTATACAGAGGGGAAGGAGGACGTGTATACAGTGTGTGTGTGTGTATATATATACTGTATACAGAGGGGAAGGAGGACGTGTATACAGTGTGTGTGTATATATATATACTGTATACAGAGGGGAAGGAGGATGTGTATACAGTGTGTGTGTATATATATATACTGTATACAGAGGGGAAGGAGGACGTGTATACAGTGTGTGTGTATATATATATATATACTGTATACAGAGGGAAGGAGGACGTGTATACAGTGTGTGTGTGTGTGTGTTATATATATATATATATATATATATATATATATATATATATATATATATATATACTGTATACAGAGGGGAAGGAGGACGTGTATACAGTGTGTGTGTATATATATATATGCTGTATACAGAGGGGAAGGAGGACGTGTATACAGTGTGTGTGTGTGTATATATATACTGTATACAGAGGGGAAGGAGGACGTGTATACAGTGTGTGTGTATATATATATACAGTATACAGAGGGGAAGGAGGACGTGTATACAGTGTGTGTGTGTGTATATATATACTGTATACAGAGGGGAAGGAGGACGTGTATACAGTGTGTATATATATATACTGTATACAGAGGGGAAGGAGGACGTGTATACAGTGTGTGTGTATATATATATACTGTATACAGAGGGGAAGGAGGACGTGTATACAGTGTGTGTGTATATATATATATATATATATATATATATATATATACAGTATACAGAGGGGAAGGAGGATGTGTATATAGGAGGGATAAAGGGTGAGGGGGCCCGTGTATATACTGTGTATATAGGGGAGGAGGAGGGGGGCCCTGTATATACTGTGTATATAGGGGAGGAGGAGGGGGCCGTGTTTATACTGTGTATATAGGGGAGGAGGAGGGGGCCCTGTATATACTGTGTATATAGGGGAGGAGGAGGGGGCCGTGTTTATACTGTGTATATAGGGGAGGAGGAGGGGGCCGTGTTTATACTGTGTATATAGGGGAGGAGGAGGGGGCCCTGTTTATACTGTGTATATAGGGGAGGAGGAGGGGGGGCCCTGTATATACTGTGTATATAGGGGAGGAGGAGGGGGGCCCTGTATATACTGTGTATATAGGGGAGGGGTCGCTCGTATCTGGGGATGATTCTTCTGACAATGTAAAGCGCTGCGGAATATGATGGCGCTATACAAGGAAGCTAATAATAATAATAATAAATAATTCTGATACTTTGTTGCATTTTTATGTTTATTTAACTACGTTTTATAAGACACAAGATTGTAACCCTTTGTATGCCTCATATATTAATGATTTATATGCCCCATCTGCCCCCTACATACATATATTACAGGGCCCTCCTTGTATGGCCCTATAGATCGTAGGCCCCATAGAACGCAGGCCCCTCCTCGTATGGCCCTATAGATCGCAGGCCCCTCCTCGTATGGCCCTATAGATCGCAGGCCCCTCCTCGTATGGCCCTATAGATCGCAGGCCCCTCCTCGTATGGCCCTATAGATCGCAGGCCCCTCCTCGTATGGCCCTATAGATCGTAGGCCCCATAGATCGCAGGCCCCTCCTCGTATGGCCCTATAGATCACAAATGTCCTCACTGCTCTATAGGAGAATCCTATAGATATGTTCATCCTGAGCCTCCTGGTTTAACGATAGAATTCTATAACTACAGTAAAGACTGACACACAGACTGGCCAGTACAAGAAATAATATTTATATAGTACCCTGGGTGGGGACCCCTATGGGTATATTCATGAGGGGACGGCGGGTCAGGAGGTAACATTTGTTGTAGCTATAATAGTGGACATGTTTGTCGTCACCCAGCTTTCCCAGCGTCAGATATCACTCAGAAATGAATAAAATTCTGAACTTGATATAAGACCCCAGGACTGACTTTTCCTGAGGGGGGGGTCCTGCATTCTGTCCTCCCTCACATTATTATCCGGTGATTATTTCTGTGCCGCCGCCGCCGCCGCCCTGCGCTGACTTTCACACATTCCGTTTCCAGTCCATGTTCACACTTCTGCTTCCCACACATTCATCCTGTGATTTGCCGTATGGTCACCATGTGTCTCCTCTACAAACACGCCGGGCGGCTGCGAAGCAACTTTAACCCGAAACTGCCGCCATCGCTGGAGCAAGCTGTATTGGGTCAGCCAGCGCCAAACATCAGCAACTTAGTGACAGGAATCTGCAAATAAATAAGGGGGGTTGTCAGAATTGACGCACTCTGCCGTTGGCGGACGCGCTGCCTGGTGCTACGGATGAGGGTAACGCGCCGACTGTTCACATTTCCCAATTACCGGCTCCAGGCTCTGACTGACAGCAGACGTATTGCCTGATGAAAAAACAGATTTTCCCTCGTCCTCTTTCTTCGCCGAATTCTCGCGCCGTTCACGCTGCGACACAATACTCAGCTTCTTGGCTCATTGTGCCTTTGCCTTTTGTGTCTCAGAGATGTGATAAAGAGACGTGTCAGCCGCCAAGCCAGCGGGGGTGGGGAGAGCTGTGAGAAAGGCCTGGACGGGTGACCTCACTGCGGAGAGCAGAAGAGACGACACAGAGCAACGACACCCCCGCCATAAGCAGTCCTACCAGCGCCCATACTGAGAGGAAGCCGAGCGAGCAATAGGTGTACTCACCTGTCCTAATGGCTGATAACAGAGAGTAATAGATTGTACTCACCTGTCCTACAGTAATGGCTGACAACAGATAGTAATAGATTGTATTCCCCTGTCCTACAGTCGGCCTCTCCCCTGCTGACATGGCTGATAACAGATAGTAATAGATTGTATTCCCCTGTCCTACAGTCGGCCTCTCCCCTCCTGACGTGGCTGATAACAGATAGTAATAGATTGTATTCCCCTGTCCTACAGTCGGCCTCTCCCCTCCTGACATGGCTGATAACAGATAGTAATAGATTGTATTCCCCTGTCCTACAGTCGGCCTCTCCTCTCCTGACGTGGCTGATAACAGATAGTAATAGATTGTATTCCCCTGTCCTACAGTCGGCCTCTCCCCTCCTGACATGGTGGATAACAGATAGTAATAGATTGTATTCCCCTGTCCTACAGTCGGCCTCTCCTCTCCTGACATGGCTGATAACAGATAGTAATAGATTGTATTCCCCTGTCCTACAGTCGGCCTCTCCTCTCCTGACGTGGCTGATAACAGATAGTAATAGATTATAGTCACCTGTCCTACAGTCAGCCTCTCCCCTCCTGACATGGCTGATAACAGATAGTAATAGATTGTATTCCCCTGTCCTACAGTCGGCCTCTCCCCTCCTGACATGGCTGATAAAAGATAGTAATAGATTGTATTCCCCTGTCCTACAGTCGGCCTCTCCCCTCCTGACATGGCTGATAACAGATAGTAATAGATTGTATTCCCCTGTCCTACAGTCGGCCTCTCCTCTCCTGACGTGGCAGATAACAGATAGTAATAGATTGTATTCCCCTGTCCTACAGTCGGCCTCTCCCCTCCTGACATGGCTGATAACAGAGAGTAATAGATTGTATTCCCCTGTCCTACAGTCGGCCTCTCCCCTCCTGACATGGCTGATAACAGATAGTAATAGATTATAGTCACCTGTCCTACAGTCGGCCTCTCCCCTCCTGACATGGCTGATAACAGATAGTAATAGATTGTATTCCCCTGTCCTACAGTCGGCCTCTCCCCTCCTGACATGGCTGATAACAGATAGTAATAGATTGTATTCCCCTGTCCTACAGTCGGCCTCTCCTCTCCTGACATGTCTGATAACAGATAGTAATAGATTGTATTCCCCTGTCCTACAGTCGGCCTCTCCCCTCCTGACGTGGCTGATAACAGATAGTAATAGATTGTATTCCCCTGTCCTACAGTCGGCCTCTCCCCTCCTGACATGGCTGATAACAGATAGTAATAGATTGTATTCCCCTGTCCTACAGTCGGCCTCTCCTCTCCTGACATGGCTGATAACAGATAGTAATAGACTGTATTCCCCTGTCCTACAGTCGGCCTCTCCCCCCCTGACATGGCTGATAACAGATAGTAATAGATTGTATTCCCCTGTCCTACAGTCGGCCTCTCCTCTCCTGACATGGCTGATAACAGATAGTAATAGATTGTATTCCCCTGTCCTACAGTCGGCCTCTCACCTCCTGACGTGGCTGATAACAGATAGTAATAGATTGTATTCCCCTGTCCTACAGTCGGCCTCTCCTCTCCTGACATGGCTGATAACAGATAGTAATAGATTGTATTCCCTGTCCTACAGTCGGCCTCTCCTCCCCTGGGGGGGGGGAAAACAGAAAGAAAAAGATTGTATCCCCCCGCCCTCGGGGGGGGCCCCCCCCCCGGGGGGGGGGGGGGAGAGAGGAAGGAAAAGGTTGGGTGGGGCGGGGGGGGGGGGGGGGGGCCGGGGGGGGGGGGGGGGGGGGGGAGAGGGGGCGGGGGGGGGGGGGGGGCCCCCGGCGGGGGGGGGGGGGGGGGGGGGGGGCGGCCCCGGGGTAATAGATTGTAGTCACCTGTCCTACAGTCGGCCTCTCCTCTCCTGACATGGCTGATAACAGATAGTAATAGATTGTATTCCCCTGTCCTACAGTCGGCCTCTCCTCTCCTGACGTGGCTGATAACAGATAGTAATAGATTGTATTCCCCTGTCCTACAGTCGGCCTCTCCTCTCCTGACGTGGCTGATAACAGATAGTAATAGATTGTATTCAGGACATGCTGGTAATTGTAGTGGTCTGATGATGTCATTCAGGTGTAAGGTCCTAGCAGGGCTCTACCTATATAGGTCTACATGATTTGTGCTGCTCACACCCAGGTCTTTGCTGGGGCTGTTTGGAGGACTGGCACATAGAGGGCAGTGTAGTCAACAGTGGGCCTTGTCTTGGCACTGAAAGGACCAGGAGGGGGAGGGGCATTCTCATTTTCTCATTTGTCTCTGTGTTCCTCCATCCTTGATTCATTCCACCATTTACTGCGCCTGACGGCCATATTACTTGGTGCACGCCCCCGCTTACTGCGCCTGACGGCCATATTACTTGGTACACGCCCCCGCTTACTGCGCCTGACGGCCATATTACTTGGTGCACGCCCCCGCTTACTGCGCCTGACGCCCATATTACTTGGTACACGCCCCCGCTTGCTGCGCCTGACGGCCATATTATTTGGTAAACGCCCCCGCTTACTCCGCCTGACGGCCATATTAGTTGGTGCACGCCCCCGCTTACTGCGCCTGACGGCCATATTAGTTGGTAAACGCCCCCGCTTACTGCGCCTGACGGCCATATTAGTTAGTAAACGCCCCCGCTTACTGCGCCTGACGGCCATATTAGTTAGTAAACGCCCCCGCTTACTGCGCCTGACGGCCATATTAGTTGGTATACGCCCCCGCTTACTGCGCCTGATGGCCATATTACTTGGTGCACGCCCCCGCTTACTCCGCCTGACGGCCATATTACTTGGTGCACGCCCCCGCTTACTGCACCTGACGGCCATATTACTTGGTACACGCCCCCGCTTACTGCGCCTGACGGCCATATTACTTGGTACACGCCCCCGCTTACTGCGCCTGACGGCCATATTACTTGGTACACGCCCCCGCTTACTGCGCCTGACGGCCATATTACTTGGTACACGCCCCCGCTTACTGCGCCTGACGGCCATATTACTTGGTAAACGCCCCCGCTTGCTGCGCCTGACGGCCATATTACTTGGTGCACGCCCCCGCTTACTGCGCCTGACGGCCATATTACTTGGTACACGCCCCCGCTTACTGCGCCTGACGGCCATATTACTTGGTGCACGCCCCCGCTTACTGCGCCTGACGGCCATATTACTTGGTACACGCCCCCCGCTTACTGCGCCTGACGGCCATATTACTTGGTAAACGCCCCCGCTTGCTGCGCCTGACGGCCATATTACTTGGTGCACGCCCCCGCTTACTGCGCCTGACGGCCATATTACTTGGTACACGCCCCCGCTTACTGCGCCTGACGGCCATATTACTTGGTGCACGCCCCCCGCTTACTGCGCCTGACGGCCATATTATTTGGTAAACGCCCCCGCTTACTCCGCCTGACGGCCATATTAGTTGGTGCACGCCCCCCGCTTACTGCGCCTGACGGCCATATTAGTTGGTAAACGCCCCCGCTTACTGCGCCTGACGGCCATATTACTTGGTGCACGCCCCCGCTTACTCCGCCTGACGGCCATATTACTTGGTATACGCCACCCCTTACTCCGCCTGACGGCCATATTACTTGGTATACGCCACCCCTTACTCCGCCTGACGGCCATATTACTTGGTATACGCCACCCCTTACTCCGCCTGACGGCCATATTACTTGGTGCACGCCCCCGCTTACTCCGCCTGACGGCCATATTGCTGGAGTTCCGATCCTTGTGACTTTCTTACATCCTCAGGTATCCTGACACATTAGTCTCGGTATATCCAGGCGCCGTTGCGTTCCTCCCTTAGGGGGTGATATACCAGATGATGGCGCCGCCGCTTATCACCCTGCAGTAACGCTCCTCCAGCCTAATCCTAATGGTTCCCGCTGGTGACATCTTCAGGGTTTATCACCCCGCAGGGGGCCGTCCCCGGTGATGATGATAATAATCAGTCACCCTTATTAGAAACTCTGACAGCTTTATCACGTAATCGCCATGGAGGGAAATGTGAGGCCGCGGCGCTCACTGTATACAGGACTGTGTAATATATACTGGTAGTTACAGAGTGTCTTCTACTCCAGTCACATCCAGAGCTGCACCTGAAATATTCCTTCTATACCCAAGTATTCTGATAAGTGAGACCAGATGAGGGCTAAAAGGCAACCAGTAAAAGTGACTGCAGCTCTGGATGTGACCGGAGTATAACACAATGTCATAGCAGTATTGTGGCTGCAGCTCTGGGGGTGACCGGAGTATAACACAATGTTATAGCAGTATTGTGGCTGCAGCTCTGGGGGTGACCGGAGTATAACACAATGTCATAGCAGTATTGTGGCTGCAGCTCTGGATGTGACCGGAGTATAACACAATGTTATAGCAGTATTGTGGCTGCAGCTCTGGGGGTGACCGGAGTATAACACAATGTCATAGCAGTATTGTGGCTGCGGCTCTGGATGTGACCGGAGTATAACACAATGTCATAGCAGTATTGTGGCTGCAGCTCTGGGGGTGACCGGAGTATAACACAATGTCATAGCAGTATTGTGGCTGCGGCTCTGGGGGTGACTGGAGTATAACACAATGTCATAGCAGTATTGTGGCTGCAGCTCTGGATGTGACCGGAGTATAACACAATGTCATAGCAGTATTGTGGCTGCAGCTCTGGGGGTGACCGGAGTATAACACAATGTCATAGCAGTATTGTGGCTGCGGCTCTGGGTGTGACCGGAGTATTACACAATGTCATAGCAGTATTGTGGCTGCGGCTCTGGGGGTGACCGGAGTATAACACAATGTTATAGCAGTATTGTGGCTGCGGCTCTGGGGGTGACCGGAGTATAACACAATGTCATAGCAGTATTGTGGCTGCGGCTCTGGGGGTGACCGGAGTATAACACAATGTCATAGCAGTATTGTGGCTGCAGCTCTGGGGGTGATCGGAGTATAACACAATGTCATAGCAGTATTGTGGCTGCGGCTCTGGATGTGACCGGAGTATAACACAATGTCATAGCAGTATTGTGGCTGCAGCTCTGGGTGTGACCGGAGTATAACACAATGTCATAGCAGTATTGTGGCTGCGGCTCTGGGTGTGACCGGAGTATAACACAATGTCATAGCAGTATTGTGGCTGCGGCTCTGGATGTGACCGGAGTATAACACAATGTCATAGCAGTATTGTGGCTGCGGCTCTGGGTGTGACCGGAGTATAACACAATGTCATAGCAGTATTGTGGCTGCAGCTCTGGGGGTGACCGGAGTATAACACAATGTCATAGCAGTATTGTGGCTGCAGCTCTGGGGGTGACCGGAGTATAACACAATGTCATAGCAGTATTGTGGCTGCAGCTCTGGATGTGACCGGAGTATAACACAATGTCATAGCAGTATTGTGGCTGCGGCTCTGGGGGTGACCGGAGTATAACACAATGTCATAGCAGTATTGTGGCTGCGGCTCTGGATGTGACCGGAGTATAACACAATGTCATAGCAGTATTGTGGCTGCGGCTCTGGATGTGACTGGAGTATAACACAATGTCATAGCAGTATTGTGGCTGCAGCTCTGGGGGTGACCGGAGTATAACACAATGTCATAGCAGTATTGTGGCTGCGGCTCTGGGGGTGACTGGAGTATAACACAATGTCATAGCAGTATTGTGGCTGCAGCTCTGGGGGTGACCGGAGTATAACACAATGTCATAGCAGTATTGTGGCTGCGGCTCTGGGGGTGACCGGAGTATAACACAATGTTATAGCAGTATTGTGGCTGCGGCTCTGGGGGTGACCGGAGTATAACACAATGTCATAGCAGTATTGTGGCTGCAGCTCTGGGGGTGATCGGAGTATAACACAATGTCATAGCAGTATTGTGGCTGCGGCTCTGGATGTGACCGGAGTATAACACAATGTCATAGCAGTATTGTGGCTGCAGCTCTGGGTGTGACCGGAGTATAACACAATGTCATAGCAGTATTGTGGCTGCGGCTCTGGATGTGACCGGAGTATAACACAATGTCATAGCAGTATTGTGGCTGCAGCTCTGGGGGTGACCGGAGTATAACACAATGTCATAGCAGTATTGTGGCTGAAACTCTGGGGGTGACCGGAGTATAACACAATGTCATAGCAGTATTGTGGCTGCGGCTCTGGATGTGACCGGAGTATAACACAATGTCATAGCAGTATTGTGGCTGCGGCTCTGGGTGTGACCGGAGTATAACACAATGTCATAGCAGTATTGTGGCTGCAGCTCTGGGGGTGACCGGAGTATAACACAATGTCATAGCAGTATTGTGGCTGCAGCTCTGGATGTGACCGGAGTATAACACAATGTCATAGCAGTATTGTGGCTGCGGCTCTGGATGTGACCGGAGTATAACACAATGTCATAGCAGTATTGTGGCTGCGGCTCTGGGGGTGACTGGAGTATAACACAATGTTATAGCAGTATTGTGGCTGCAGCTCTGGGGGTGACCGGAGTATAACACAATGTCATAGCAGTATTGTGGCTGCGGCTCTGGGGGTGACCGGAGTATAACACAATGTTATAGCAGTATTGTGGCTGCAGCTCTGGGGGTGACCGGAGTATAACACAATGTCATAGCAGTATTGTGGCTGCAGCTCTGGGGGTGACCGGAGTATAACACAATGTCATAGCAGTATTGTGGCTGCGGCTCTGGATGTGACCGGAGTATAACACAATGTCATAGCAGTATTGTGGCTGCAGCTCTGGGGGTGACCGGAGTATAACACAATGTCATAGCAGTATTGTGGCTGCAGCTCTGGGGGTGACCGGAGTATAACACAATGTCATAGCAGTATTGTGGCTGCGGCTCTGGATGTGACCGGAGTATAACACAATGTCATAGCAGTATTGTGGCTGCAGCTCTGGGGGTGACCGGAGTATAACACAATGTTATAGCAGTATTGTGGCTGCAGCTCTGGGGGTGACCGGAGTATAACACAATGTCATAGCAGTATTGTGGCTGCGGCTCTGGGGGTGACCGGAGTATAACACAATGTCATAGCAGTATTGTGGCTGCGGCTCTGGATGTGACCGGAGTATAACACAATGTTATAGCAGTATTGTGGCTGCAGCTCTGGGGGTGACCGGAGTATAACACAATGTCATAGCAGTATTGTGGCTGCGGCTCTGGGGGTGACCGGAGTATAACACAATGTTATAGCAGTATTGTGGCTGCAGCTCTGGGGGTGACCGGAGTATAACACAATGTCATAGCAGTATTGTGGCTGGAGTATAACACATAATGTATCAGCAATTTTGTAGCTGCAGCTTTGGGTGTGACTACAGGATGTAGGAGATCCCATTGCCCTCTAGGCCAGGTACCCATCTGTCCATGTTGTGTGATGAAAGGGTTAAGTGTCCTCAGCAGGTTTGTCGCTGCGGCTCGGACGGATATGTAATAAAGTTATAATATCACAAGAGGCCGTAAAGTCGCCTCAGACTTCGGAAATATCCAGAAAGAAATTACACATAAAATAATAAGAGTTGCGTGACGGGATTTACCGCGCAGATATCGTACTGAGTGATCGTCCTCTGCGGTGAGCGCCGCTCGCTGCCACATTGTAATTACCTCTTCTTTATTTTACCTTTATCGGCCTTGAGAAACCTGCAAAAAGGAATCCACTGAGCGCCGCGAATCCGCCCGCAGCCCCCATCAATTTAATTAAAATCAGATAAATAATTGAGTCGTGTGTGTGTAGTCACCAGCGGGGCCCCCGGCCGAGGAGAGGGCCACAGGAATAGTAGGGAAGTATATGGGAGGAGCCGAGAGCAAGGGTAGAAAGATGGAGCAGAGCCTGACCCGACAACTGACAACTCATCACACAACAAAAACCTCTGAAGGAGTTAAGTTCTGAGCTGCAAAGTAGATAAACGTGCAACAATGTAACCATGTTAGAAAGTCGTCACACCGAGAGTTGGGGTACAGGATAATGACAGGCTGACAATCGGGGTACAGGATGACAGGCTGACAATCGGGGTACAGGATGACAGGCTGACACTCGGGGTACTGGATAATGACAGGCTGACACTCGGGGTACAGGATAATGACAGGCTGACACTGGGGGTACAGGATAATGACAGGCTGACACTGGGGGTGGTACAGGACAGTGACACGCTGACACTCGGGGTACAGGATAATGACAGGCTGACACTCGGGGTACAGGATAATGAAAGGCTGACACTGGGGGTGCAGGATAATGACAGGCTGACACTCGGGGTACAGGATAATGACAGGCTGACACTCGGGTCACGGGATAATGACAGGCTGACACTTGGGGTACAGGGTAATGACAGGCTGACACTTGGGGTGGTACAGGACAGTGACACGCTGACACTCGGGGTACAGGATAATGACAGGCTGACACTGGGGGTACAGGATAATGACAGACTGACACTCGGGGTACAGGGTAATGACAGGCTGACACTGGGGGTACAGGATAATGACAGGCTGACACTGGGGGTACAGGATAATGAAAGGCTGACACTGGGGGTACAGGACAATGAAAGGCTGATACTCGGGGTACAGGATAATGACAGGCTGACACTCGGGGTACAGGATAATGACAGGCTGATACTGGGGGTACAGGACAATGACAGGCTGACACTCGTGGTACAGGGTAATGACAGGCTGACACTGGGGGTACAGGATAATGAAAGGCTGACACTGGGGGTACAGGACAATGAAAGGCTGATACTCGGGGTACAGGATAATGACAGGCTGACACTCGGGGTACAGGGTAATGACAGGCTGACACTTGGGGTGGTACAGGACAGTGACACGCTGACACTCGGGGTACAGGGTAATGACAGGCTGACACTGGGGGTACAGGATAATGACAGGCTGACACTCGGGGCACAGGACAATGACAGGCTGACACTCGGGGTACAGGATAATGACAGGCTGACACTCGGGGTACAGGATAATGACAGGCTGACACTGGGGGTACAGGATAATGACAGGCTGACACTGGGGGTACAGGATAATGACAGACTGACACTCGGGGTACAGGATAATGACAGGCTGACACTGGGGGTGGTACAGGACAGTGACACGCTGACACTCGGGGTACAGGATAATGACAGGCTGACACTCGGGGTACAGGATAATGAAAGGCTGACACTGGGGGTACAGAATAATGACAGGCTGACACTCGGGGTACAGGATAATGACAGGCTGACACTCGGGGTACAGGATAATGAAAGGCTGACACTGGGGGTGCAGGATAATGACAGGCTGACACTCGGGTCACGGGATAATGACAGGCTGACACTTGGGGTACAGGGTAATGACAGGCTGACACTTGGGGTACAGGATAATGACAGGCTGACACTCTGGGTACAGAGTAATGACAGGCTGACACTCGGGGTACAGGGTAATGACAGGCTGACACTGGGGGTACAGGATAATGACAGGCTGACACTGGGGGTACAGGATAATGACACTCGGGGTACAGGATAATGACACGCTGACACTGGGGGTACAGGATAATGACAGGCTGACACTCGGCGTACAGGATAATGACAGGCTGACACTCGGGGTACAGGGTAATGACAGGCTGACACTCGGGGTACAGGGTAATGACAGGCTGACACTGGGGGTACGGGATAATGACAGGCTGACACTGGGGTTACAGGATAATGACAGGCTGACACTCGGGGTACAGGGTAATGACACGCTGACACTGGGGGTACAGGATAATGACAGGCAGACACTGGGGGTACAGGATAATGACAGGCTGACACTCGAGTCACGGGATAATGACAGGCTGACACTGGGGGTACAGGATAATGACAGGCTGACACTCGGGGTACAGGATAATGACAGGCCGACACTGGGGGTACAGGATAATGACAGGCTGACACTGGGGGTACAGGATAATGACAGGCTGACACTCGGGGTACAGGGTAATGACAGGCTTACACTCGGGGTACAGGGTAATGACAGGCTGACACTTGGGGTGGTACAGGACAGTGACACGCTGACACTCAGGGTACAGGGTAATGACAGGTTTACACTCGGGGTACAGGACATTTGGGGATGGTCTGCAGTATCGTCATGTTGGACACTTGCTCGTCTCTGCTGCTCCGCTCTGCGCTTCACCTTGTGATCCGTTTTTACTTCCTCCGATGGATCTGTCACATTTTCCATACGGGAGAACAATGGCCGCTTTGTCTGCCACTTTATTTACGACGCGATTCTCGTCATCTTCCCCTCTGCCCTGATAATTGATGTAACAGGCGTTTAGGACGATGCGCGGGGTGACGTCGGGAGATGAATTTGGCGCTGACCACATAACATGTAAGAGGAGAATCTCGGATGTTTATGGCTCGGCGGTTTATGGCGGTCTTGTTAGCGTTTGCATATCAGGCGTCCCCTGAGCCTCGGAGACAAATGGCGCAGGGAGTGCATTGAACAATTCATTAGGTTATATTGTCGCCGCCGCGCTCACCGCGCAGATAACCTCTTTATGCACTCTGCCGTATTCAATAATAATCACCCCGTAATGGTGGAAATATTTAAATCATCTTTATAATAACGCCATTTTCACGCCGCGTCTCTCGTAAAGATCTCAACGCTTTTTACAGTCCAAATAAAACACCGAAGGGAAAAAACACAAAGTTTAAGGAAAGTGAATTTACCTTTCGCTTGTGCGGACGTCTAATTAAGAGCGCGCAGGAAATACGCCGCCTGACACGGTAACGGTTTAGAGCGCCGCCAGGTAACGCACATCACGTTTTACGGTTTCCTAAAAAAAAGTATTCTGTGAGCCGCCGGCGTATGTCAGGTGGACGCGGCCGTACATCGCGCGGCTTTATGACCGATCACTATCCGCCTCCCGGGTGAGTTGCGGCTTCAGAGTCCGTTAAATCTACCTGGCTGTATCGGGGTGCTGGTCGGGTGACGATGCCCTAAATAATCAGCCAGGGTGAACTCGGGACCGGACGTATTGTGACGTGTCA
Organism: Leptodactylus fallax; assembly: GCA_947044405.1. Taxonomy (NCBI): domain Eukaryota; kingdom Metazoa; phylum Chordata; class Amphibia; order Anura; family Leptodactylidae; genus Leptodactylus; species Leptodactylus fallax. The sequence goes on from CAMRHE010000891.1 coordinate 176,381, forward strand.
GGTGACAAGAGATGGCGGCCAGTGATACATACAAGGGGTTAAAGGCGTCCTCCAATAATGAAGTTCTGGAACCTTCTCATAGATTCTGTTACAATTTCTCATCGTTTTCCAGCAAGTCCTCCTCACAGCTGAGGGATTGTTACAGTTGTATCCAGTCTAGACAATTCTCTGTGACACTTGCGTCACACAAGCGTTGGGGAGACCCCGGCCCTTATTATACTCTATGGGGTCCGCAGGTTTATACTGAAACTCACAAAGAATAAAGTCGGAGAATTTTAGGTGGATTCTGAGGCGGAGTCTCTTACGCAGGTGTGAATCCGGCCTGAGCTAAACACATCAGCAGACGTACAATCTCTGCTGGTTTGCTACAATGTATCAGTCTGGAGTGTTTGTAGAGAGTTACTGCAGGTGAAATCAGAGAGACCGTACTGACAGCAAGCAGAGGTCTGCAAAACAGACAAGTGGGCCCCGCCTGAATAGTGGTGGCTCCCCTGGAATAGTGGCGGTCGTGGTGGCCCCCGTGGAATAGTGGCGGTCGTGGTGGCCCCCGTGGAATAGTGGCGGTCGTGGTGGCCCCCGTGGAATAGTGGCGGTCGTGGTGGCCCCCGTGGAATAGTGGCGGTCGTGGTGGCCCCCGTGGAATAGTGGCGGTCGTGGTGGCCCCCGTGGAATAGTGGCGGTCGTGGTGGCCCCCGTGGAATAGTGGCGGTCACAGGGTCTCATACATAGATCTGTACTGGGGATCATAAAGCTTCTGTGTCAGTAGATTTCGGAGGGGGTGAGCACACAGAGGACACATCACATGACCTGGGACTAAACACATGACAGGCCAGGAAGCGTCTTTTGTGCGTCTAATCCGGTTTCCTCGCTCCTCTCCTCGTGGCCTTGTTCACCCCCCCCACCAAAACCCATGATGGCGAGGACTGGTTAAACTGTGCGGTCACGAGCTGGACCGAGCTGTCACTGTGGGAATGTGAAGGTTTTGGTTTATCAGTGTTTAGGAAAGCTGGGTGACAACCTACACAGCCACCATGAAGGCTCTGCCTATGTAGGGGCTGTGTCATTATATAGTGAGCCATTCAGGGGTCTGGGAAAGCTGGGTGACACACAACATAACCACCATGAAGGCTCTGCCTATGTAGGGGCTGTGTCATTATATAGTGAGCCATTCCGTGGTCTGGGAAAGCTGGTTGAGAATGCCAAGTATGGGAGCTGGAATGCATCACCCAGCTTTCCCAGGCTGGGATATTTCTAAGAATACATTGTTTCCAGGAGGTTTTGGGATTTCAGTAAACATACCCGACAGAGCAGCTGAATCTGGAGGGAATTGTGTCTGTGATTGTGCGGCTGGGAACATTCCCCTGAAAGTATTGTCCAAGAATGACATGGGAACGGGCGCGGGATGTATTTATAACATGGCAGCCTGCCGCCGCCGCTCACCGGCCTAGTTACTATCGCTAACGCCACGCCACAAAGCTGTTCCCAGATATCTGTGATATTCAGCTGATGATGTCATCAGATGTCAGCAAGTCAAGAATTGTATGACTGCAGGGCCGGGTGACGGAGAAACATGGCAGTCCATCATATCAACTGCTGTGAATCTGGGACCCCCCCCCCCATAGACAACACCGCAGGATCAGTCAGGGGCAACACATAGGACTTGTGGTGGCAGCTGGTAACACCGTGACATCAGGTGTAGATCCTACTGACCGCCTGTACCCGATATATAGCAGGCAGGGGGGCCAGACATCATGTGACATCAGGTGTAGATCCTACTGACCGCCTGTACCTGAGATATAGCAGGCAGGGGGGCAGATATCATGTGACATCAGGTGTAGATCCTACTGAGCGCCTGTACCTGAGATATAGCAGGCAGGGGGGTCAGACGTCATGTGACATCAGGTGTAGATCCTACTGACCGCCTGTACCCGATATATAGCAGGCGGGGGGGTCAGACGTCATGTGACATCAGGTGTAGATCCTGCTGACCGCCTGTACCTGAGATATAGCAGGTAGGGGGGCCAGACATCATGTGACATCAGGTGTAGATCCTACTGAGCGCCTGTACCTGAGATATAGCAGGCGGGGGGGCAGACATCATGTGACATCAGGTGTAGATCCTACTGAGCGCCTGTACCTGAGATATAGCAGGCGGGGGGTCAGACGTCATGTGACATCAGGTGTAGATCCTACTGACCGCCTGTACCTGAGATATAGCAGGCGGGGGGGCAGACATCATGTGACATCAGGTGTAGATCCTACTGACCGCCTGTACCTGAGATATAGCAGGCAGGGGGGCAGACATCATGTGACATCAGGTGTAGATCCTACTGACCGCCTGTACCTGATATATAGCAGGCAGGGGGGTCAGACGTCATGTGACATCAGGTGTAGATCCTGCTGACCACCTGTACCTGAGATATAGCAGGCGGGGGGGCAGACATCATGTGACATCAGGTGTAGATCCTACTGACCGCCTGTACCTGAGATATAGCAGGCGGGGGGGCCAGACATCATGTGACATCAGGTGTAGATCCTACTGACCGCCTGTACCTGAGATATAGCAGGCAGGGGGGCCAGACATCATGTGACATCAGGTGTAGATCCTACTGACCGCCTGTACCTGAGATATAGCAGGCAGGGGGGCCAGACATCATGTGACATCAGGTGTAGATCCTACTGACCGCCTGTACCCGATATATAGCAGGCAGGGGGGTCAGACGTCATGTGACATCAGGTGTAGATCCTGCTGACTGCCTGTACCTGAGATATAGCAGGCAGGGGGGCCAGACATCATGTGACATCAGGTGTAGATCCTACTGACCGCCTGTACCCGATATATAGCAGGCAAGGGGGTCAGACATCATGTGACATCAGGTGTAGATCCTGCTGACCGCCTGTACCTGAGATATAGCAGGCGGGGGGGGCAGACATCATGTGACATCAGGTGTAAATCCTACTGACCGCCTGTACCTGAGATATAGCAGGCGGGGGGCCAGACATCATGTGACATCAGGTGTAGATCCTGCTGACCACCTGTACCTGAGATATAGCAGGCAGGGGGGCCAGACACCATGTGACATCAGGTGTAGATCCTACTGACCGCCTGTACCTGAGATATAGCAGGCAGGGGGGCAGACATCATGTGACATCAGGTGTACATCCTACTGACCGCCTGTACCTGAGATATAGCAGGCAGGGGGGCAGACATCATGTGACATCAGGTGTACATCCTACTGACCGCCTGTACCTGAGATATAGCAGGCAGGGGGGCCAGACATCATGTGACATCAGGTGTAGATCCTACTGACCGCCTGTACCTGAGATATAGCAGGCATGGGGGCCAGACATCATGTGACATCAGGTGTAGATCCTACTGACCGCCTGTACCTGAGATATAGCAGGCGGGGGGGGCAGACATCATGTGACATCAGGTGTAGATCTTACTGACCGCCTGTACCTGAGATATAGCAGGCGGGGGGCCAGACATCATGTGACATCAGGTGTAGATCCTACTGACCGCCTGTACCTGAGATATAGCAGGCGGGGGGGCAGATATCATGTGACATCAGGTGTAGATCCAACTGACCGCCTGTACCTGAGATATAGCAGGCGGGGGGGCAGATATCATGTGACATCAGGTGTAGATCCTACTGACCGCCTGTACCTGAGATATAGCAGGCAGGGGGGCCAGACGTCATGTGACATCAGGTGTAGATCCTACTGAGCGCCTGTACCTGAGATATAGCAGGCAGGGGGGCCAGACATCATGTGACATCAGGTGTAGATCCTACTGAGCGCCTGTACTTGAGATATAGCAGGCAGGGGGGTCAGACATCATGTGACATCAGGTGTAGATCCTACTGACCGCCTGTACCTGAGATATAGCAGGCGGGGGGGCAGACATCATGTGACATCAGGTGTAGATCCTACTGACCGCCTGTACCTGAGATATAGCAGGCGGGGGGGCAGACATCATGTGACATCAGGTGTAGATCCTACTGACCGCCTGTACCTGAGATATAGCAGGCGGGGGGGGGGGGCAGATATCATGTGACATCAGGTGTAGATCCTACTGACCGCCTGTACCTGAGATATAGCAGGCAGGGGGGTCAGACTTCATGTGACATCAGGTGTAGATCCTACTGACCGCCTGTACCTGAAATATAGCAGGCAGGGGGGTAAGACATCATGTGACATCAGGTGTAGATCCTACTGACCGCCTGTACCTGAGATATAGCAGGCGGGGGGGCCAGACATCATGTGACATCAGGTGTAGATCCTACTGACCGCCTGTACCTGAGATATAGCAGGCAGGGGGGCCAGACATCATGTGACATCAGGTGTAGATCCTACTGACCGCCTGTACCTGAGATATAGCAGGCGGGGGGCCAGACATCATGTGACATCAGGTGTAGATCCTACTGACCGCCTGTACCTGAGATATAGCAGGCGGGGGGCCAGACATCATGTGACATCAGGTGTAGATCCTGCTGCCCCCCATCCCCATGCAGGTTCAGGAGCTCAGACATAACTATGGCCGCTGTTCGTTCCCCCCCCCCCCCCGGTCTTTTGGGTGGGGGTCTTTCAGTGACCCCTGGTGGCAGTGGGATGATGATGGGTGATAGACTGTGAGGTCGGCCTGGGCACTGTCCTGACTACACCGTGGGGGGGGGGATGCCCACTTGGTGATAATTTGCGCTGGCCTGTCCCTCCCTTGGCGCTCGCCGCGGCTCCTGCAGCGTTACATCAGGCAGGAAGATTATTACTGAGGAGGGGATTTAACTCCCCGCGGACGCCACGTGATAAACGGCGCCGCAGCGCTGGAGGTGTAAAGCAGAGCGGAGCGGGCGACATTGATTTGTCACCACCAGAGGCCACTTTTAATAGTCAATAAAAAGAAAGGACCGGAATACGGAATCTGCATAAGTGCGAGGCGCGGCGTCATGTGACCGATTCCCAGGGATGAATCCTGCGTAACAACCGGAATCCATCACTGAGGACGGCGCCGCCAGCGGGAGCTCATGAAAAAGGGCCCCGTGACAATAGTGCCGAGCACCTCATGAAACAAGTGTTACAGGGGCCCCGGGAATAAGGGGGGGGGGCACATACTTTATCCAGAATATCACCGACTATGGAAATAAAGGCAAATGACGCAACGGCGCCGAATATTTATAGTGTAAGATTCAGACGATTCTCCTCCAAGATTCTTTATTATATCGGGTTTAAGAATTTGTATCGAATGTTAACCCCGTAGTGACAGTCAGATAATCACTAAGGTATTTAGAAGTATGTGCCCCCTAACGTTACCTGGGGTGACCCCAGGCCAGATCTTAGGTGTTGGGTAAGTTTTTAGGTCCGGACTTTGTGCTGTTTCTTCCATCCGGTGACCTCATCATCCAGAGACTGACAAGCTATATAGACTGTATGACATCACTGCCCTCATTATGACATCATCATTCAGCTATACAGAATGTGACCTCACCCTGTGACATCATCCTCTAATCACCCCCCCTGCTGGTCCCTGGTTCTATACAATGTATCCAGTGACCTGCTGAATGATCTCCCCCAGACACGTTTCTGTTACAGTGTTGCAGTTATTTGCCCAGGCGGGTTGTGAGATGAATTACACCTGGTACCGTGGCGCCCGCTGAGTGAGGGGGCGATGGAGGGCGAGAGAATAAAGTGGGTTTGTTGTCCAGCCAAAATACGCCAGAGAGCCAGAAGTGGAATGAAGAATCCGTGATGTGACAATGTAGCGCTGGTCGCCCTCGCCGCGATGTGTAAGACAATAAATCTCTAAGACGCAGATTTAACGAAGGCGATCGCCATATTGTGCAGCTGATGAATACCCCCTGGGACGTGCCGGTGCTGCCGGTATATACCCCCTGGGACGTGCCGGAGCTGCCGGTATATACCCCCTGGGACGTGCCTGTGCTGCCGGTATATACCCCCTGGGACATGCCTGTGCTGCCAGTATATACCCCCTGGGACGTGCCGGTGCTGCCGGTATATACCCCCTGGGACGTGCCTGTGCTGCCGGTATATATCCCCTGGGACGTGCCGGAGCTGCCGGTATATACCCCCTGGGACGTGCCGGTATATACCCCCTGGGACGTGCCTGTGCTGCCGGTATATACCCCCTGGGACGTGCCGGAGCTGCCGGTATATACCCCCTGGGACGTGCCGGAGCTGCCGGTATATACCCCCTGGGACGTGCCGGTATATACCCCCTGGGACGTGCCTGTGCTGCCGGTATATACCCCCCTGGGAAGTGCCGGAGCTGCCGGTATATACCCCCTGGGACGTGCCGGTATATACCCCCTGGGATGTGCCGGAGCTGCCGGTATATACCCCCTGGGACGTGCCGGTATATATCCCCTGGGAAGTGCCGGAGCTGCCGGTATATACCCCCTGGGACGTGCCGGTATATACCCCCTGGGATGTGCCGGAGCTGCCGGTATATACCCCCCTGGGACGTGCCGGTGCTGCCGGTATATACTCCCTGGGATGTGCCGGTGCTGCCGGTATATACCCCCTGGGATGTGCCGGTATATACCCCCTGGGATGTGCCGGTGCTGCCGGTATATACCCCCTGGGACGTGCCGGTGCTGCCGGTATATACCCCCTGGGACGTGCCGGTGCTGCCGGTATATACCCCCTGGGATGTGCCTGTGCTGCCGGTATATACCCCCTGGGACGTGCCGGTGCTGCCGGTATATACCCCCTGGGATGTGCCTGTGCTGCCGGTATATACCCCCTGGGACGTGCCGGTATATACCCCCTGGGATGTGCCGGAGCTGCCGGTATATACCCCCTGGGACGTGCCGGTGCTGCCGGTATATACCCCCTGGGACATGCTGGTGTACCCCACTTCGGTATATGCTGCCACCGCCTCTCCTGGGCCCCATAGTACGGTACAGCACAGTGCACACTGTCAGGGCGTTATCTGTGACCTGCTCATCCTATTCGGGGGTTGACTATGGCAGGGTTCAGTAACCTTCTGCACTCCAGCTGCTGGGAGTTGTAGTTTCACTGTATACGGCTGCGGTGTATGACTGAGGTTTGCGGTGTGCGGTTTCCCATGATTGGCGCTTTCATCGCTGCCCTCTCGGAGCAGACCCCACTTCTAGCTCAGCTGCCCCCTCCTTCTCCCATCTACAGATACGACCCCGTCCATATGGTCCGCAGACCGGAGCGCAGTGACTAACTACTGGTAACCAGGGGCTGCGACTCCATCGGGAACACAACACCTGCCCCCACTCAACCCGCCAGCTGTTCAAGGTGCCGCCTGTCACCGCTACAATGTGCCGAAAATATCCTCATCTGATGGAATTAGGGTCTGCTCGAGAGGACTCTTCAAGTGTCAGCAGCTGCGAAACCGTCCCATTGTACCGCACCCCGTCAGTGCCCAGAGACCCCCCCATCATCATCATCGTCTATGTAATAGTCTGCAGGATATATCACTATGTATCAGGTAATAGAGGAGCGATGCTCTGCAGAGAGGTCAGTGGTGTAATAGTCTGCAGGATGTATCACTATGTATCAGGAGGTAGAGGAGCGATGCTCTGCAGAGAGGTCAGTGGTGTAATAATCTGCAGGATAGATCTCTATGTATCAGGAGGTAGAGGAGCGATGCTCTGCAGAGAGGTCAGTGGTGTAATAATCTGCAGGATAGATCACTATGTATCAGGAGCGATGCTCTGCAGAGAGGTCAGTGGTGTAATAATCTGCAGGATATATCTCTATGTATCAGGAGCGATGCTCTGCAGAGAGGTCAGTGGTGTAATAATCTGCAGGATATATCACTATGTATCAGGAGGTAGAGGAGCGATGCTCTGCAGAGAGGTCAGTGGTGTAATAGTCTGCAGGATGTATCACTATGTATCAGGAGGTAGAGGAGCGATGTTCTGCAGAGAGGTCAGTGGTGTAATAGTCTGCAGGATGTATCGTTATGTATCAGGAGGTAGAGGAGCGATGCTCTGCAGAGAGGTCAGTGGTGTAATAGTCTGCAGGATGTATCACTATGTATCAGGAGGTAGAGGAGCGATGCTCTGCAGAGAGGTCAGTGGTGTAATAATCTGCAGGATATATCACTATGTATCAGGAGGTAGAGGAGCGATGCTCTGCAGAGAGGTCAGTGGTGTAATAATCTGCAGGATATATCACTATGTATCAGGAGGTAGAGGAGCGATGCTCTGCAGAGAGGTCAGTGGTGTAATAGTCTGCAGGATGTATCGTTATGTATCAGGAGGTAGAGGAGCGATGCTCTGCAGAGAGGTCAGTGGTGTAATAGTCTGCAGGATGTATCACTATGTATCAGGAGGTAGAGGAGCGATGCTCTGCAGAGAGGTCAGTGGTGTAATAATCTGCAGGATATATCACTATGTATCAGGAGGTAGAGGAGCGATGCTCTGCAGAGAGGTCAGTGGTGTAATAATCTGCAGGATATATCACTATGTATCAGGAGGTAGAGGAGCGATGCTCTGCAGAGAGGTCAGTGGTGTAATAATCTGCAGGATATATCTCTATGTAGAGGAGCGATGCTCTGCAGGCGGTATATATTTTATACAATGTGACTCCCGGGGTGTCACGTTGCGCTCTCTCCCCGTACAGTTCGGTGTCACCGGCCGCCATGTTCTTTGCGTCACGTGCTGCCTGTCTGTGTCAGGAGCGCCGTTAACCATATGGCGCCTCTCGTTTCGCCGTCCAATCGCTGCTATACGTTATTTAGCCATTTGTGTGGTGTGTGAGCGCGGCCGCCATCTGTACGAGGTGTTAACATATAGCGCCCTGCCGTTACAAGAATATCTTCTCCGCCAGCTGTCTGCACATTTACGTCTCCATATGTGGCGAGGATGTATGTCACCCAGCGCAGAATCTACGCGCACCGCCGGAACCGCCAGGAAGAGACGCTCGCCCGGGGCCGAGCACGGAATCGCCTGATTGTAAAATTATCACAAAATGAAATTCTGTCACTTTCTAATAAACTTTGTAACAAATCTTGAAATAGCGAATACTTGAAGTTTCAGTGTATCAGTGCAGACAATCCTCTGTGAGCTGAACACCACAAACCTCTCCTGTCCTGATGGTTTGTTACAGTGTATCGGTGCAGACAATCCTCTGTGAGCTGAACACCACAAACCTCTCCTGTTCTGATGGTTTGTTACAGTGTATCAGTGCAGACAATCCTCTGTGAGCTGAACACCACAAACCTCTCCTGTTCTGATGGTTTGTTACAGTGTATCGGTGCAGACAATCCTCTGTGAGCTGAACACCACAAACCTCTCCTGTTCTGATGGTTTGTTACAGTGTATCGGTGCAGACAATCCTCTGTGAGCTACACACAGTGGCACAAACCTCTCCTGTACTGATGGTTTGTTACAGTGTATCGGTGCAGACAATCCTCTGTGAGCTGAACACCACAAACCTCTCCTGTTCTGATGGTTTGTTACAGTGTATCGGTGCAGACAATCCTCTGTGAGCTGAACACCACAAACCTCTCCTGTCCTGATGGTTTGTTACAGTGTATCGGTGCAGACAATCCTCTGTGAGCTGAACACCACAAACCTCTCCTGTCCTGATGGTTTGTTACAGTGTATCAGTGCAGACAATCCTCTGTGAGCTACACACAGTGGCACAAACCTCTCCTGTCCTGATGGTTTGTTACAGTGTATCAGTGCAGACAATCCTCTGTGAGCTACACACAGTGGCACAAACCTCTCCTGTCCTGATGGTTTGTTACAGTGTATCAGTGCAGACAATCCTCTGTGAGCTGAACACCACAAACCTCTCCTGTCCTGATGGTTTGTTACAGTGTATCAGTGCAGACAATCCTCTGTGAGCTACACACAGTGGCACAAACCTCTCCTGTCCTGATGGTTTGTTACAATGTATCAGCGCTATTCTCTAGTGACACGTGCAGATTTAGCTGCGGATCGGTGGCAATATTTCCGCCATGTTTGGCCTCCTCTATATGGACTAAGGCGCTCGCTCGCCCCTGCTCTTCATTGCTTCATGTCACCATTGCACAAGTATTGGCGCCCCCGGCCCTGGAGGTGTCTGAGCTGCTCTGCAGGGTCTGGGGAAGCGGCTGGTCCACGCGGCTCTCTCATATTCTCACTGCGCTGACAGCGCCGTCTATAAAGTCCTTGTTTACAGTCCCCATAAATCCGATGATCTCGTCATCCGTCACATTGATGTCTGCGCGTCCCCCCGTGTGTCGTACGACGCCAGGACGCCAGAAAAGGCGAAGATTTAGAGTTTACGCCTAAACCGTCTCCTAATTATCAGAAGTAAAACCTGACACGAAAACTGCCAGAAAGTTCTAGACACATCCGGAAAATTCTTAATAAATGTGTCCAGTCACGTCCCAGGATCGGAGCTGGGTCTGGGGCCCCTGAACGGAACCCGCCGGTCCCCTTACAAGAGGCTACACTAAAGAGCCCTCCACCTGTAGCCCTCATACAAGTAGTCTCCCATGATGCAGTCTTCACAATGAATGATTACCATATCTCTCTCATTCTGGGTGGAGCTTAGATTAATAATGATACAAAGGGGAGGAGCCTGATACCTAGTTACTGGCAGGGAAGTAAGCGCCTTGAGTTGCTACAATGTAGAAACCAGAAATTAACGGAGACCACAGGGGGCGCTGAGGAGGAGCACACATGGACACTACTGGGGGAGTTGGGGGGGTGGGTTCAATCTCTCATGGACATTTCCTTTAAGTTCCTCCCCTTTAAAGGATAACATGTTTAGAACATGAGACACATCAGCTGATTGGTTACTTTTCGTAATAAAGGCGGGGCTAGGAGATGGGGAGTGGGATGGGCTTACAGGGGGTGTGAACAGTGGTAAAATATAGAGGTGGCGTCTTCTCCCTGTACATGGAAAATGTAGGAGGAGCCTCAGTACAAAAACTACACTTAATTTTTCAAAAATAGGAGTCTCACCTATCCTCCAATGTGGGGGACAGAGGAGTCTGGAAGGGGTCAAAGGAGTCTGGAAGGGGACAGAGAGGTCTGGAGGGAGGACAGAGGAGTCTGGAAGGGGTCAATGGAGTCTGGAAGGGGACAGAGAGGTCTGGAGGGAGGGACAGAGGGGTCTGGAGGGGGGAACAGAGGGGTCTGGAGGGAGGGACAGAGGAGTCTGGAGAGGGACAGAGAGGACTGGAGGGAGGGACAGAGGGGTCTGGAGGGGGGGACAGAGGAGTCTGGAGGGGGGGGACAGAGGGGTCTGGAGGGAGGGACAGAGGGGTCTGGAGGGGGGGACAGAGGGGTCTGGAGGGGGGGACAGAGGGGTCTGGAGGAAGGGACAGAGGGGTCTGGAGGGAGGGACAGAGGGGTCTGGAGGGGGGGACAGAGGAGTCTGGAGGGGGGGACAGAGGGGTCTGGAGGGGGGGGACAGAGGGGTCTGGAGGGAGGGACAGAGGGGTCTGGAGGGAGGGACAGAGGAGTCTGGAGAGGGACAGAGAGGACTGGAGGGAGGGACAGAGGGGTCTGGAGGGGGGGACAGAGGAGTCTGGAGGGGGGGACAGAGGGGTCTGGAGGGAGGGACAGAGGGGTCTGGAGGGGGGGACAGAGGGGTCTGGAGGGGGGGACAGAGGGGTCTGGAGGAAGGGACAGAGGGGTCTGGAGGGAGGGACAGAGGGGTCTGGAGGGAGGGACAGAGGGGTCTGGAGGGGGGGACAGAGGAGTCTGGAGAGGGACAGAGGGGTCTGGAGGGGGGGACAGAGGAGTCTGGAGAGGGACAGAGAGGACTGGAGGGAGGGACAGAGGGGTCTGGAGGGAGGGACAGAGGGGTCTGGAGGGGGGGACAGAGGGGTCTGGAGGGAGGGACAGAGGGGTCTGGAGGGGGGGACAGAGGGGTCTGGAGGGGGGGACAGAGGGGTCTGGAGGGAGGGACAGAGGGGTCTGGAGGGAGGGACAGAGGGGTCTGGAGGGGGGGACAGAGGAGTCTGGAGGGGGGGACAGAGGAGTCTGGAGGGGGGGACAGAGGGGTCTGGAGGGGGGGACAGAGGGGTCTGGAGGGAGGGACAGAGGAGTCTGGAGAGGGACAGAGAGGACTGGAGGGAGGGACAGAGGGGTCTGGAGGGGGGGACAGAGGAGTCTGGAGGGGGGGACAGAGGGGTCTGGAGGGAGGGACAGAGGGGTCTGGAGGGGGGGACAGAGGGGTCTGGAGGGGGGGACAGAGGGGTCTGGAGGAAGGGACAGAGGGGTCTGGAGGGAGGGACAGAGGGGTCTGGAGGGGGGGACAGAGGAGTCTGGAGAGGGACAGAGGGGTCTGGAGGGGGGGACAGAGGAGTCTGGAGAGGGACAGAGAGGACTGGAGGGAGGGACAGAGGGGTCTGGAGGGGGGGACAGAGGAGTCTGGAGGGGGGGACAGAGGGGTCTGGAGGGAGGGACAGAGGGGTCTGGAGGGGGGGACAGAGGGGTCTGGAGGAAGGGACAGAGGGGTCTGGAGGGAGGGACAGAGGGGTCTGGAGGGAGGGACAGAGGGGTCTGGAGGGGGGGACAGAGGAGTCTGGAGAGGGACAGAGGGGTCTGGAGGGGGGGACAGAGGAGTCTGGAGAGGGACAGAGGAGTCTGGAAGGGGTCAAAGGAGTCTGGAGGAAGGGACAGAGAGGACTGGAGGGAGGGACAGCGGGGTCTGGAGGAGGACAGCGGGCTCTGGAGGAGGACAGCGGGGTCTGGAGGAGGACAGAGGAGTCTGCCAGTGGTTTATTCCCCTCTTCACATTGAGACCACCTATTTGGGGGGCCAAGAGGATTTTTCTCTGGGGTGAGTTTTGCAGCCACCTCCGACCTCCTAGAAAAGGAATCCAAGACTGGGAATAAAAGTATCAAATGTTATAAAAAAGTGAAAAATCCTGGAATTGTCGCTTTCGTAGTCACAGTTGTCAGTCATTGTCACAGTAGTTGTCACTGCCGTAGTCATTGGTAGTTACAGTTGTTGTCATTTGTTGTGGCAGTTGTGGTTATGTTGTGGCAGTTGTGCTTAGTTGTGGCAGTTTTGGTTACATTGTGGTTGTGGCAGTTTTGGTTACGTTGCGATTACATTGTGGCAGTTGTGGCAGTTTTGGTTACGTTGTGGCAGTTGTGGTTACGTTGTGGTTAGTTGTGGCAGTTGTGGTTAGTTGTGGCAGTTTTGGTAACATTGTGGCAGTTGTGGTTAGCTGTGGTTAGTTGTGGCAGTTTTGGCAACATTGTGGAAGTTGTGGTTAGCTGTGGCAGTTGTGTTTAGTTGTGGCAGTTTTGGTTACGTTGTGGTTACTTTGTGGCAGTTGTGGCAGTTTTGGTTACATTGTGGCAGTTTTGGTTACGTTGTGGCAGTTGTGGTTACATTGTGGTTAGTTGTGGCAGTTGTGGTTAGTTGTGGCAGTTTTGGTTACGTTGTGGTTAGTTGTGGCAGTTGTGGTTACGTTGTGGCAGTTGTGGTTAGTTGTGGCAGTTGTGGCAGTTTTGGTTAGTTGTGGCAGTTGTGGTTACGTTGTGGTAGTTTTGGTTAGTTGTGGCAGTTTTGGTTACGTTGCGGCAGTTGTGGTTACGTTGTGGTTAGTTGTGGCAGTTTTGGTTAGTTGTGGCAGTTTTGGTTAGTTGTGGCAGTTGTGGTTATGTTGCAGTTTTGGTTAGTTGTGGCAGTTGTGGTTAGTTGTGGCAGTTGTGGTTACGTTGTGGCAGTTTTGGTTAGTTGTGGCAGTTTTGGTTACGTTGTGGCAGTTGTTGTTAGTTGTGGTTATGTTGTGGTTACGTTGTGGTTAGTTGTTGCAGTTGTGGCAGTTTTGGTTAGTTGTGGCAGTTGTGGTTACGTTGTGGCAGTTTTGGTTACGTTGTGGCAGTTTTGGTTATGTTGTGGTTACGTTGTGGTTAGTTGTTGCAGTTTTGGTTAGTTGTGGCAGTTGTGGTTACGTTGTGGCAGTTTTGGTTATGTTGTGGCAGTTGTGACAGTTTTGGTTATGTTGTGGTCACGTTGTGGTTAGTTGTGGCAGTTTTGGTTACGTTGTGGTTACATTGTGGCAGTTGTGGTTACGTTGTGGCAGTTGTGGTTAGTTGTGACAGTTGTGGTTACGTTGTGGCAGTTTTGGTTAGTTGTGACAGTTGTGGTTACGTTGTGGCAGTTGTGGTTACGTTGTGGCAGTTGTGGCAGTTTTGGTTATGTTGTGGTTACGTTGTGGTTAGTTGTTGCAGTTGTGGCAGTTTTGGTTAGTTGTGGCAGTTCTGGTTACGTTGTGGCAGTTTTGGTTACGTTGTGGCAGTTTTGGTTACGTTGTGGCAGTTTTGGTTATGTTGTGGTTACGTTGTGGTTAGTTGTTGCAGTTTTGGTTAGTTGTGGCAGTTGTGGTTACGTTGTGGCAGTTTTGGTTACGTTGTGGCAGTTTTGGTTAGTTGTGGCAGTTTTGGTTACGTTGTGGCAGTTTTGGTTATGTTGTGGTTACGTTGTGGTTAGTTGTTGCAGTTTTGGTTAGTTGTGGCAATTGTGGTTACGTTGTGGCAGTTTTGGTTACGTTGTGGCAGTTGTGGAAGTTTTGGTTATGTTGTGGTTACGTTGTGGTAGTTTTGGTTACATTGTGGCAGTTGTGGTTAGTTGTGGCAGTTTTGGTTACGTTGTGGTTACATTGTGGCAGTTGTGGTTAGTTGTGGCAGTTTTGGTTACGTTGTGGTTACATTGTGGCAGTTGTGGTTAGTTGTGGCAGTTTTGGTTATGTTGTGGTTACGTTGTGGCAGTTTTGGTTACATTGTGGCAGTTGTGGTTAGTTGTGGCAGTTTTGGTTATGTTGTGGTTACATTGTTCCCTCGGCTGTACGTCTTGCAGTGATTCTCGTCTTCCTCTCTTCTGGAGCTTGCTGCTCTGTTTGCAGTTCAGGTTTCGTCTCCCTCCATTGTGATTGGGACGGGTAGGTCGGTAATTGGGGTGGGGGCGATGTGTTTAGTCTCCAGATTACACAGCGACTCCTTTGTGTACAGGTTCGGTGGAGCCGGATTGTGTTTGTCATTCCACGGCGGACGAGGATCTCCAGCAGCGCAACTCGCCGCACGTACACGAAGACGCCGCCTCATTATATCGTCAGGACAATTACACGTTCCCATACAGGCACTGAACCTATTTACTGTGCTGGTGATTAGACCACACCCCCACGCCGCCATCCCACCTGGCGTTTTCATGCTCCAAGTGTACGAAATAAACAGACGGATTTGGCTGTGGTAAACAAACCTGATTATGTCATATACAGAAAACTGCGCTAAAGCTTTTAGCCCCCACGTGAGATGTGTAACATGTATACGGAGAAGATACAAGTAAACAAACCCAACCCCCGCGCCCCCAAGAACTGTACATATAATAGAAGGTCCTGGGCGAGACGATCACTATAGATAGAAGGAAAATCGCAATGATAACAGGGGGGGGCAGGTGACCCCTAACCATAGTGACCCCATAAATCAGCACTTGGAGGGTTAATCCCCCCCTTTATTAGATCTAGTATTCTGCATGAATAACTTTCTCCTTCCTGACACAGAGCTCCAAATCCTCTGAGCAGATAAAGATCCTGATGACATTGTGTCTGGCTGCAGCCACCACTAGGGGGAGCTCACTGCATAATATCAATACATACAGCTTAGAGGGCCCCCTAGTGGTGCCAGCCGGCATGTTGTATTATAAATCTATGTTTATGCAGGGGATTTGGATCAATGTGTCAGGGAAGTGATACCTATGTAATTAAAGAGGTATTCCCATCTCCTAGTGATGTCACTCTGGGACCCCACCCATCTGACCGTACCCGTTTGCACCTCTTTCCCATGCAGTGCTGTTTAATGCAGGTCCCTGCACTGTGATTGGTCGGATTGACGCTGTGCAGAGATTTACTCCAATCACATCCAGAGCTGTATTCATATTTCTGCTGCTACAGCTTGTTACTTATTCTAGCTACATCCAGAGCTGCGGTCATAATTCTGCTGTTATGTCATTTACTCCAGTCACATCCAGAGCTGCAGTCACAGTGAAATCCCCAAACCTTTAAATCGGACCAGTCCCAGGTGTCTTTCCTGATGTGACTCCACCTGCAGTGTCACCACATCTCTGTCTGCCTTTATGGACATGCCATAATGATGAGGACCACCCCCCTCCAGCTCTATTCACCCTTTAAAGGCCCCTCCTCCACTGATTCCGGCACAATTGGAATTTCCTCTCTAGCCTGTACCGTTCCTGAGCAATCAGTGCTGGTGGTTTTGGTGTCTGAGATGTAGCTAAACTCCCTAATGACAAGTGGGTGGTGTCAGGGAGGAGCAGGCAAGGGGGTGTGACTCAGAGCTCCAATCAGAGATAGACACTATCATGCAGGACCAGGCAAGGGGGCGGGATTCTAAGCTCTGACACTGCCCTCTTGCCTGCTCCTCCCTGACACCACCCACTTGACATTAGGGAGTCTAGTTACATATCAGGCACCAAAACTACCAGCACTGATTGCTCAGAAATCAGTGGAGGCGGGGGGAGGTCCTGCATAAAGGGGTTGTCTCGGGACTGTACTTTGTTACCTCCTCTGTGCATTTCCCGGCTGGTCACCTGATTGACCCATTGGCTCCAGTTTTCAGCCCGCTTTAGTACAGTCTGACACCCCCATAGTACAGGTAACTACCTGGCGAGGAGCCCCCTAGGGGACGGGTCCAGGTCAAACAAATACATGGAGAAGGTAAAGTAAATCCCTGGACAACCCCTTTAAGACCATCCACCTGGTGCAGCGATGGTTAACAGCGAGATGTCTGTCTTTGTCAGCCGATCCTCCCGTTTCTGGGGTCGCTCTCACTGTGAGGTCGACAACCGTTCATTCAGCCCTGACAAAGAGATGAAACCGTAACGAGCGCGACTATTCCAGCGAGCTCACGGCGACAACTTCTCCTTTCACGTTTCCATCTTTTTGTCACTTTTTTTTTCGGAGACTGAAACAATATTAAAACAATGGACGGGGCGGCGGCGCTGGCTCCGGCGTCTTGTGGGATTGAGAGGCGTGATGTACGTGGTGTTTACCAGATCTGCGGCGCCCCCTCCCCCCGCAGCTGTCACTCCTGTCTGCCGCACATAAGAAATATTATTATTATAAAAATTCTGAAAACTTTCCTCTTTATCCGGAGCTGTCATAACTGCGGCGCCGCTTCTCCTCCCCGATGGCGCCGTGACCCCGGATCCCCGCCCCCCGCCTATTCTCATGCCACTCTATCAGGATGACACAAATTGAGAGATTTTATATTATCCGGTCGTCAATCAAAAAAATATCAAACTATCAAATCGTAAAGAAAGGAAATAAATAATAGAAACGGTAATTCTTAGTTTACGATCGTTTCGGGGTCGGGCAGAGACAGGAAAGAGAAAAAAAGGCGGAGCCTGGGGGGCGTTACATAAAAGTTCTGGAACTTTCTGATAGACTTTGTGTTTCAAGATCTCTAGAGCCTGAAAACTCTCCTGACCTAATCCTTCTCCCAGCTGAGGGTTTGTTACAATTGTATCTGCCTTATCAGTCCTCTGTAGGTATGCATTTTACCTGCACTGATACATTGTAACAAACTAACAGCAGGAGAAAGGTATTTGTGCTGCTGATAGATACATATACCAATACATTGTAACAATCAGACTGATACATGTTACCTACACCGATACATTGTAACAATCAAACTGATACAGGTTACCTGCACTGATACATTGTAACAATCAGACTGATACATGTTACCTACACCGATACATTGTAACAATCAAACTGATACAGGTTACCTGCACTGATACATTGTAACAATCAGGCTGATACATGTTACCTGCACTGATACATTGTAACAATCAGACTGATACATGTTACCTGTACTGATACATTGTAACAATCAGACTGATACATGTTACCTGTACTGATACATTGTAACAATCAGACTGATACATGTTACCTACACCGATACATTGTAACAATCAGACTGATACATGTTACCTACACCGATACATTGTAACAATCAGACTGCTACATGTTACCTGCACCGATACATTGTAACAATCAGACTGCTACATGTTACCTGCACTGATACATTGTAACAATCAGACTGATACATGTTACCTACACCGATACATTGTAACAATCAGACTGATACATGTTACCTGCACCGATACATTGTAACAATCAGACTGCTACATGTTACCTGCACCGATACATTGTAACAATCAGACTGCTACATGTTACCTACACCGATACATTGTAACAATCAGACTGATACATGTTACCTGCACTGATACATTGTAACAATCAGACTGATACATGTTACCTGCACTGATACATTGTAACAATCAGACTGATACATGTTACCTGCACTGATACATTGTAACAATTAGGAGAGGAGAGAACAGGCTGGACTCCAGATTGATACATTACCTGTACTGATACAATGCAGCAAAGTGTCAGTGGAGGACAAATATTTGCACCCCTGATGTGGTTAGTTCAGTTGTTTCCAGTGTAGACAATCCTCTGTGAGATAAACATCCTGCACTCCAGACTTCTACATTTGACCTGCACTGATACACTGTAACAAACCACCGCTGTGGAAGTTTGAGGTCAGGATGGGTTTCAGTCTCTGGGTACATGCGCACCCCTGCTGTGCAGCTCTGGGGTTCCTCCATAATCCTACTGATGTGAGTGATGACAATATCTGTACTACGCTGCGGAATATGTCTGCGCTATATAGCAGATCCCATCAAATCAGGGCTCTTGGTCTGTGCATGTGAAATGTTCCCATTCACTGACCGCAAGCAGAGATCTTAAAAATGGTGAAAAACCAAAACTCGGAAGGAGAGATTTACTAAGCAAATGGTGGAGAGCAAGCTATATTCAAGACGCCTTGTGGACAACTGTGGCCATGTTCTTCAGATGGTCCAGACCTGCACATGCAGCCGTATTATTAGACCAGATACTCAGGGGGAGGAGCAAGATTTAGGACCACCCCTGAGGATCTGATGTCACAGTAAAGTCTCACTGTGGTGACAATTAAATGACATTAACGTTCCATATTCTGCGTCTCGTGATGTCCTTGTTACAAATTGTAGAAAAAGTGAAAGTTTTCTCTTCTCATTAATATTATTTGTAAGAAGAAACAAATGTTTTAATAATAATTTTTCTATTAGGTAAATTTTCCTGAGATATAATAGATGTCACTGGAGGCCGATAATAGCTCAATGATCCGGGCATTACATGGTCTCGCCGTCCGCTCCCCCCTCCCCCGCTGCCTCCTCATTATGATGCTCTGTCTCTTTTATTTACAAAGTTACATTTCTGCAGACATTACAAATGGATACATAATAGCATTAATTATACAACGTGTCTATTCTATGACAAGAACACCAAGATGAGCGCTCATTCAATGGACTAGTCAGCTCCAAAACAAAGAGCGTGTCAAACCCTGCTATAGGGATGAAAAGACGAGTGTCAGCTCATGGGGCTAATGGACTGCGGCCCATTGTCAGGGGAGATCTTAATCGTGATTGGACATGACTGGATCTTTCTGTTACAACCTTGTAGGAGACGCTTCCCTGGTCTGAAGACCGGCCGGACATTGTGTACACGCGGAAGAACATGGAGACCCCCCCTCGCTCTGCACAATCCCGAAAACATCTCACCCTTCTCCTGACACTTCCCTGGTCTGAGGACCGGCCGGACATTGTGTACACGCGGAAGAACATGGAGACCCCCCCTCGCTCTGCACAATCCCGAAAACATCTCACCCTTCACCTGACACTTCCCTGGTCTGAGGACCGGCCGGACATTGTATACATGTGGAAGAACATGGAGACCCCCCCTCGCTCTGCACAATCCCGAAAACATCTCACCCTTCACCTGACACTTCCAACTTTCAGGACCACATTTTGGAATCCCAGAATACTTGGGCAGATTTTTTCACCTGTTCTCGAGGGGCTTCGGCTCCTTCCACAATATAATGAAGGACAGAAAGAGAATTATCAATAATTATTTAGATTTTCCTCATTTTATTTTCTTCTCCTATTTGAAGATTTTCTGAGACATTTTTTTTCACCTCTTGTTTCAGTTCCCTCTTTCTTTTCCGCTGCTGAGGAGATTATCAGATGGATTTGTCTCCGGAGATTTCCCACAATACTCACTATCTGCAGTTTTCCAGCGCTGTGACCCGGAGTTAGCGAAACGCGTGGATTTTTTTCCTCTGGATTCCTGGAGACGCTTCTCCCGGCAGCTGCGCCGTCACCTACCTCGCTGGGGTTTATTATGCCTTTTTGTAGCCGCTTCCCTGAACAGTAAGCGCCTTAATCAGACCACCTGCTCCAGAAAGCCAAATAATTCTCTGTATTCAAAAAATTAAAGCAATTCATGGCAAATCATGTTCATCTTCTGCATTTCAGCTGCTGATTTTTTTCTCTTTTTTTTCCCCCCCCATTTCGTGCCTCATACATAATGTAAAATATAAAAACATGTTCTAAATAACAGGAAATGGTGAATGACGAGGACAAAGATTCATCATCCATCAGAGAATGGGATCATCTCAGCCCCTCGCAGCCGGCGCCATCCGACACAACTTCCAACCATGTTTTATTTCACTAAATTCTCATTTTTTTATTTTTTTTTTTTGTGCTGTTTCAATATTAACTATAAAGATGAGAAATTATTATTACCGGTTATCTATAGGGTGCCAAAAATTTACACCCGCAAACTGCACCTATATAAGGCAAGATGACAGACCGCCCCTCCATAGACCTCCCGGTGCCCATAGGGGCCCCACATCTGAAAACACAACCTTGATACTTTGTCTCCTTGTTTAAGGACAGGAAATGACCCCCAAAATACTGAGCGGTGTAAGATAATTTAATATCGGGACTCGGAGTCTTTATATAGGGGTTGGGAGTATTTTTGGGGTTCATTATATCGGGTAGTTGTCAGATCTAATAGTATAAGAGCGTGAGGCTGCTGGTCATTGTAGTGCACTACACCTAACCAGGTGACTGGCAGCGCCAAGTGTCTTTACCTGTAATACTCCCCTAGTGGGCGGTGTGTGAACTGCGGATTATCAACATGCTATACCCGCGAGCCCCTGCCTCTTATTCACCGTGTGGATTGTCTGGACCCGGCTACATTCGGCTATTTCAGACAAGTCTTGATCTTGGGTGTTCAGTGATAAGTCACACCATGTCACATTGGCTGACCACGGAGGGCAAACTGGATCACGCTGGGGAAACTTTAAGATTTATAGACTTACTTTGATGTTAGATGGAGCAAAATAGTCCGGGATAAGGGATTCCACTCCTAATACCTATATACTATACACCTTATCTAATATCATACACCATATCTAATAGGACCTATACCATATCTAATATCATATATATCATATACCATATCTAATAGGACCGCTACCATATCTAATGATATATACCATACACCTTATCTAATATGACATATACTATACACTAGATCTAATATATACTATACACCTTATCTAATATGATATAAACCATACACTATATCTAATATCATATATATCATACACCATATCTAATAGGACCTATAACATATATTATATCTAATGATATATACCATACACCTTATCTAATATGATATATACCATACACTATATCTAATATCATACACCATATCTAATAGGACCTATAACATATATTATATCTAATGATATATACAGTACACCATATCTAATGATATATACCATACACCTTATCTAATATGATATATACCATACACTATATCTAATATCATACACCATATCTAATAGGACCTATACCATATATTATATCTAATGATATATACAGTACACCATATCTAATATGATATAAACCATACATCTAATCTAATATGACCTATACCATACACCATACCATATTACACTGAAATGAGACATAAAACTTGAATCCCTCTTCCATATATATAATATGACCTATATCATACCTAAAATAATATATATGAGAACATTAAAAATTCTAGAAATGTAATCTTTGCAATTGACAAAAATTCCACCTCTACTCCATCAGCTCGGGCCGTCGGGTGATCTTTTTTTTTTTTTTTTTTATGTGTCTAAATTAGAAAGTAAATAAATTTGTCCTCTACAAAACAGTCAGATAAAAATCAGGAAAAAAAAAAAAAATCACCATATGGCTCATTAAGAAATCTACAAGTGCTCCGCGGATGATGATGTCATCTCAGGGATAAAAAAAATCACTAATATCCTCTACAATATTCTCAGATTAGGATAAAACAAAGGACCTAAAATAATTGATAATAGAAAATAAATGTAAAACAGGAAATATAAAAAATGTTTGAAATGAAAAGTATAAAATGAAAAAGCAAAATCTAGATTAAAAAACTAAACACAAAATGAATAACAAAACTAAGAATAAATGTATTGAATTTGTATAAAAAATAAAAAGAAATTCAAAATGTATCAAACGAAGAAAAAGAATTCATCTAAAAAATAAAATTAATCTAAAAAAAAAAAAAAATGACAAAAAATGAAAGGATGAAATTAAATCTACAAATAAATAAATGTATTGAATTGATGGTATAAAAATAAATATTGAAGCTCTGTCGTCGTCGGCGATGTCAGGATTGTGCAGTTATAAAGACTTCATTGTCTCGTCTCGTATGTTGGATACATTTCCAGAAGCCTGAAATAAAACACTCACGCGGGGCAGCTATGAACACATCTGTTGTTTTATTGGTGCCTTGCAGGGCAGTAATACTGAAAAAGGGAAACGCAGAAACCAGGATGTCTGAAACGCACAGTTTTTTAAGAGTACAATAAATCCTCTTTTTTTTTCCATTATTGTGGCAATGACTGATAAACAAAAAAAAAAAAAACATGAAAATATACAACTTATATTACACTATGTGTTATGAACAAAATATAAATCTATTACTCTATGTTATATTTACATACTTATTTCTTAGTAAATTTCAAGTGAGATGGTGATTTGCACGGACTTTGCTTCAGCTCCAGGCATTGATTGTCATTTCTTTCTCGTCTACACCCAAAAGAATTTTTTTTTTTCAGTGAAACTAATGGGTAAAACTAGTAATTCCGCCAGCAACCAAAATGCAAATACAAAAAGTACATTAATATTATTTTTTTTTTCCTAACATAAATACAAAAAGATGTTTTTATTCCAAATGTTATAACCAAGAAAATCTGCAAAAAAAAAAAAAATATAAAAAATAAATCAGATATAAATAAAATAATATCTGGATGATAGGAGTAGAATTAAATTCGGGGGGGTACATATATTTGTATGACTTGTAATGGCAGTCGCTTGCTGTACCGTTTCATGTGATTTTCTTTTTCTCAGATGCGACGACTTCTAATGTACAAACCAGGATTCAGCGCGTTCATATATAATCTCACAGAGAACGGGGGAGGGGATTCAAAAACAGATATAGAATGGAAAAAAACATGATACAAAGAGAAAAAATAACTCCAGTAAAATCCTAAACAAGAGCCCAACGCTAATAGAAAAGAGTCAATTAAATAACCACAATTAAGTGTAATAATAGAAGGAAAACAAAAATGTACAGAATTTTTTTTTTTTTTAAACATAAAAATTTTTTAAGAGACAAAATTCAGCATTTTTCAGAACAGGCCCCTAAACAAGTCACTCTGAGGTAAATGATACAGAAAGTTGCAATGATAGATTTATTTGCAGAATGTTGGATTTTTTTTCCTTTTTTTTTTTCTAAAAACATCAGGTACATTATTGGACTTTGCTTAAAACTTTCATGTTTCAGATATTCTGTGAAAAATGAACACTTTTTTGTGGATCTGAGACCACCCTCTTCTTTACCCCACCTTTTGAGATTTCTGAATTTTTTATTTTTTTTTTTAATGAATTTTGCCAAATTCAAACAATGTTAGAATAAACTCCTTGTGGTCGTCACCAAGGCCGATTGATGTGACTGATGGGCCAATATTAACATTCTGCAGGTAATCTCATCCAATATTTAGTACATTTACTAACCTTGTACCATATGGGGTAATATTTTTAGGTTTTACTGCCCATCATACGCTCTAAAAAAAAAAAAAAAAAAAAAATCCCTTCCTCTAAAGAGATACAAAAAATATTACAACACTTGGGAATATTCCTCGCTTATAAACACCTTAGGAAACTGTTACAAAAATTCTCATTATTTTACAAAGTGCAGAAAAAAAAATTCTAAAAGTCAGACCTAAATGATACAATATAACAGGTCAGACTGAACTTTTTTTTTTTTTTTTCTTTCCGAGCCTCCCCCGTAGAGCCGATGAAGCTGGCGTATACCGCGACGGCTCGCCAATGCTCAGGTCAATGTTGACTTTTCAATTGAAAAAGAGGCGAGTGGAAAATCGATGCTCGGGGTTCACGGCTGTTTATGTGCCAGTCGCACTGGCAAAGTTTCTTAACAAAATTAACTTTTGGCATGAAATTGCAAAATGCAGCCAAGAAAAACAGGGATCACAGAGAATGGCCAAGACGCGATCTGTAGCCCTATAGAAGAATAACTGTTGCTGCATGTTTTGTTTGGCCTCTCCTGCGGCCGCCTTGGTGGCAACTACCTGGAGCTTAAACAAAGTATTTTTGTAGCCCGGAGTCCCATATTCATACATGACGGCCATTAAAGCATCCAGCAAATGTGAGACAGACGCACCAGTCACAAAAATCAGGGGGAAAAAAAAAAAAAAAAAAATTCACATTCTACACATGAATAATATAGCAAACAAGACAAAAACACACAAAGGTCTTTCTGTCCAGTAAGCGTCAGATATGGAAATGCGTCTGGCACGAAAGGGGCAAATTCTAAGCAAAGTTCTGTGTACACAAAAAAAAAATCCAACATTGCCTGAAATAGAGCGAACATTGTAAATGATAAAGGGTTAAAAAGCTATAAAATAGAAAAAAAAAATATATATTTTTTAATATATCTAGACAGTTTTTTTTTTCTCTGCCAAATAACAGAATAAAATAAGATAAAAAGGTCAAGGAATAAAATAAATTATCCATAATTTACTAATCTGGGAGCCGCAAAAACATCACTAATGAGAAGCCGAAGATAGAAAAGGACATGCAAGATACGAGCGGCCCAAGGCGGGACCTAGAAGAAGCAGAACTAATCTAGAAATTATTACAAGGGCCACTATTTCATCAGCATCTTCAAAAAGTTTGAGTTTTTTTTTTTTTTTAGAATTTTTTTTTTTTCCAGCAGGCAAACATATTGAAATGTTTTTAGCCATTTATGCAACTTCCTTAATTTAAAGAGGTCAATCGAGAAAAAAAAAAAAAAAACACCTTTCCAAGAAGGATTTAGGTGGGATGAGGGGGTGGGAAGATGGCGAGGTGTGATCGGAATTTGCTCAACAAACTCCTTATAAGACGTGACTATCCAGCACTACGGACCCCAGAGCAGGGAACGTCAGCCTCGCTATGGGACGGCCAGAGAATGCAAAAAGTTGCACAAAATCAAGACAAGGAATCCAAGAAATGTAGTGTCTGTAGGGTTAAGTGTCTAGGTAAAATCTCGACAATAATTTGTAGTGTTTGTAGCATTGTCTAGTGCGATACTATAAAATAAAACAAAAACATTTATATATATATATATATATATATATATATAATTTTTTCCTCTTTACGAAGCCTCGGAGGTCGTTCTATCTGGCAATGTCCGGGGTCCATTAAAATTAACTACTGTGGCCGAATCGGACGTCTATTTTAAGAGCTAATATATTTTTATAAAAAATTTTTACAATTTTAAAAACTTGCTATTTTTTTCCAAAATCTAATTTTCTTTCTTTTTTTTTTCTCAGCTAGATAGTTGAAGTGCAAATATTCATTAAAGGCGTCTTAAAGTCTGGTGACGAGTAGGATACGGGATTATATCCCGCGTTCAGTCTCCTGACACGCTCACACTCACAAACGAGTCATAAAATTTAATTTTTTTTTTTTCTTGAGTCTCTCACCTGAGAACTGTGACCAAAAAAAAAAAAATAATTAAAAAGTAATAAAAATAAAACCAAAAATTCACTCTTACCAGCTGCTGGTCAATTGTCAGTTCTTACAAGAGATTGTCTAAGACGTAACACTGTCCTAACGTAAGACGGAGCAAAAACATCAGAATATTCAGCACAAATTTGGCACTTGCTAAAAAAAAAAAAAAAAAAACATGATATGCAACAGGTGAAGATTGGATGGAGGAGGCGGGGGTGTCCACACACGGCAGTCCTTTGGATCCGCCCACAACACTGAGATTTTATGGGAGGGGAGGAGTCGCCAGGAGCATCTTTATTTGTTAGGTGCATTACCAAAAAAAAAAAAAAAATTGAAAAAAAAATAAAAAATTTTTTTATTCCTCTTTAAACTTTAGCACAAAACGACAAAACACATTCACAAGCCACTTGTTGGCACTGTGTACCTGAGTGAGAATTTCTAGAACATTTTCGAACAAACAGCCATAAAGTTTTTTTTAATTTTTTTTTTTCTTCTTTTTTTTTAATATGAAAAAAAAAAAAAAAGTTTGAAGGGTAAGACGTCAGTGCTAAGCAGCTGAGTTACTGGCATGTATTTTACCCATAGCTTATCCCATTCTTTTGGTGGAAATGTCGTCATTTTTCTCCCATTTCAACCTCTCGGATTGACTGGTTTGTCGCTTGGCGTCCCAGCTCGTGATAGAGAACAGTTTGAAGTAACAGTCAGTGTATTCGCAGCGCCCATGATACGGGTGGGTTGGGTTGGGCTTTGACAAGTCCACATAAGTTCACACTTTACCCCCCGTATCAGTTGGTCTGCTCCGCGCTGTGATGTTCGCTGTCGCTGCCATAATCTACATCTGGGTCGTCCTCCTCATCGTACTCGTCGTACATATCGCCATTGATGTCGTCGTTCGGAGCCTCCTCCTTGATGTGGGGCTCATCTCCTTTCAAGCTGTAAGTGCTTTGGATGACTTGCATGCCAGGCTCGGGGCTACTAGAGACGCTCGAATGTTCAGAGGGAAGGTGAGGTGATGGCATTCCCGCCATAGTGATGGCTCCTGGATAAACTACACCCGTCGGGGTGATCGGGATCTGTGCTTGTTGGCTGCAAAATTAGGAAAGAAATTGTATCAACTATAACAATGAGAGAGCCATAGAGGGAGAAAGGAAGGGAGAGATATGAGAGATAGATAGGGGAGAGAGGGGAGGGGAGAGATATGAGAGGAGGAGAGAGATATGAGAGATAGGGAGAAAGAGAGGAGGAGAGATAGATAGGGGAGAAGAGAGAGTGAGGGAGAGATATGAGAGATAGATAGGGGAGAGAAGGAGAGCGATATGAGAGGGAGAAAGAGCTGGAGAGATAGATAGGGGAGAAGAGAGAGAGGAGGGGAGAGATACAAGAGATAGGGGAGAGAGAGGGAGGGAGGGAGGGAGATATATGAGAGATAGATAGGGGAGAGGAGGAGAGATATGAGAGATATATAGGGGAGAAGAGGAGAGAGAGGAGGGGAGAGTGAGGGAGAGATATGAGAGATAGGGAGAAAGAGGAGGAGAGATAGATAGGGGAGATGATGAGAGATGGAGGGAGAGATAGGGGAGAGGGAGAGATATGACAGGGGAGAGGAAGAAAGAGAGGAGGAGAGAGGGAGGGAGAGATATGAGAGATAGATGGGAGATGGAGACAGAGAGGAGATAGAACAGAGGGAGAGCTATGACAGGTAGATAGGGGAGAGAGGGAGGGATGGATGGGAGATGGAGACAGAGATGAGATACATAGGGGAGTGGGGGAGAGCGAGAGTTAGGACCGAGGAAGAGATACAAGAGATAGAGATAGAGATAGAGAGATAGAGAGATAGAGAGATAGAGAGATAGAGAGAGAGAGAGAGAGAGAGAGAGAGAGAGAGAGAGAGAGAGAGAGAAAGAAAGAAAGAAAGAAAGAAAGAAAGAAAGAAAGAAAGAAAGAAAGAAAGAAAGAGGGAGAGATACAGAAGATAGGTAGATATCAGGGAGTTAATATCTAGATGTCACATACCCAACATTGAAATACTGCCTCATTTCTTGTCTCCTGCTCCTCATGATTGCTTTATATTCCCCAATCCGCAGCTTTTTGCCATCTACAAGACATGTGCGCTTTGGCCGTGGCTTGTACTTGTAGTCCGGATATTTCTCCAGGTGCTGCTTGCTGAGCCGGGCCTGCTCCTCGTAGTACGGCTGCTTCTCTAGATTTGTCATGGCTTTCCAGCGAGATCCTGAAATATGAGAACAGCTTGTTATATGTCTCCAGAAAAGAAGGTGGACTCCTATCATCCTCTGACCGGGATACTTGCTGTTCTATTACCAGGACTCCCATCATGCTATAAGCAGGACTCCTATCCTACCACTAGTATACAGATAGTCTGTACTATATACCACCCCCCTACATCACTACCTAAATACATTTCTAACATGGCGGCTTCTGTGTGGCCGGGTCTATGCCAAAACCAATGGGCCTGACCTGTGCGATCCCGGCCGCCATGTTTTGTCTCAGACACATTGTTTCCATTCTGCACTTGTTACATTGTTTCTATTTTCCGGTCGGGGGCGGCGGGTGAGGGGGGGGATGTTTTTTTTACGTGATCTGCAATGAATTTGCACATTGTCTGCGACTACTGTACGTGTAATGAAAGAAAGCTGTGTGCGCTCGCTGCTGATCGCCGGCCAAACAGTCGGAGGCGATTCCTTCTGTTAACAATTTCAGGGGACGGCTGATTAAGACCAGATCTTCAGAGCCTGTAAAATGTCAGCCGCGCTCTCCGGAGACGCCACAAATGTCAGCCCGCCGCAAGTGTCTATTCTGTACCGTATCAGCTGAGCCGCGGCCGGCCGGACCTGTGGATAATGGATGGGTGAGGGGCTGCGCGGTGGGAGGGGCTTCTTACCTAATATCTTGCTGATATTAGAGTTATGCATATCGGGGAAGGCCTGGAGGATTTTCCTGCGCTCGTCCTTTGCCCACACCATGAAGGCGTTCATTGGCCGCTTGATATGTGGCTCGCTGTTTCCGCGTCCTCGGGACTCCCGATATATCCGGGACTCTGACACCCCAGCACTTCCTGCAGGAAAAACATGAGTCAGGGAGGGGGTTAATACATGGGGGGGGGGGGGGGCAATAGGATTGGGGTCAGGACAGAAAATAATAACCGAAGGAGATGGCGAGCTGTCCATAATATAGTGACAGAGTGAGTGTGAGCTGCCGGGTGTGTATACTTATACAATCTGTGTGCGGGAGATGCCGGGTGTGTATACTTATACAATGTATGTGAGATGCCGGGTGTGTATACTTATACAATGTATGTGCGATGCCGGGTGTGTATACTTATACAATGTGCGGGAGATGCCGGGTGTGTATACTTATACAATGTGCGGGAGATGCCGGGTGTGTATACTTATACAATGTATGTGCGATGCCGGGTGTGTATACTTATACAATGTATGTGCGATGCCGGGTGTGTATACTTATACAATCTGTGTGCGGGAGATGCCGGGTGTGTATACTTATACAATGTATGTGTGATGCCGGGTGTGTATACTTATACAGTGTGTGTGATGCCGGGTGTGTATACTTCTACAGTGTGTGAGATGCCGGGTGTGTATACTTATACAGTGTGTGTGATGCCGGGTGTGTATACTTATACAGTGTGTGCGATGCCGGGTGTGTATACTTATACAGTGTGTGTGTGCGCGGGAGATGCCGGGTGTGTATACTTATACAGTGTGTGTGCGGGAGATGCCGGGTGTGTATACTTATACAGTGTGTGTGTGATGCCGGGTGTGTATACTTATACAGTGTGTGTGTGCGCGGGAGATGCCGGGGTGTGTATACTTATACAGTGTGTATGTGCGCGGGAGATGCCGGGTGTGTATACTTATACAGTGTGTGTGATGCTGGGTGTGTATACTTATACAATGTATGTGTGATGCCGGGTGTGTATACTTATACAATGTATGTGCGATGCCGGGTGTGTATACTTATACAATGTATGTGTGATGCCGGGTGTGTATACTTATACAGTGTGTGTGATGCCGGGTGTGTATACTTATACAGTGTGTGAGATGCCAGGTGTGTATACTTATACAGTGTGTGTGATGCCGGGTGTGTATACTTATACAGTGTGTGAGATGCCAGGTGTGTATACTTATACAGTGTGTGAGATGCCGGGTGTGTATACTTATACAGTGTGTGTGATGCCGGGTGTGTATACTTATACAGTGTGTGAGATGCTGGGTGTGTATACTTATACAATGTATGTGAGATGCTGGGTGTGTATACTTATACAGTGTGTGTGATGCCGGGTGTGTATACTTATACAGTGTGTGAGATGCCGGGTGTGTATACTTATACAGTGTGTGTGCGATGCCGGGTGTGTATACTTATACAGTGTGTGTGTGATGCCGGGTGTGTATACTTATACAGTGTGTGTGTGCGCGGGAGATGCCGGGTGTGTATACTTATACAGTGTGTATGTGCGCGGGAGATGCCGGGTGTGTATACTTATACAGTGTGTGTGATGCCGGGTGTGTATACTTATACAGTGTGTGTGATGCTGGGTGTGTATACTTATACAGTGTGTGTGTGCGCGGGAGATGCCGGGTGTGTATACTTATACAGTGTGTGTGATGCCGGGTGTGTATACTTATACAGTGTGTGTGATGCCGGGTGTGTATACTTATACAGTGTGTGTGATGCCGGGTGTGTATACTTATACAGTGTGTGTGATGCCGGGTGTGTATATTTATACAGTGTGTGAGATGCCGGGTGTGTATACTTATACAGTGTGTGTGATGCCGGGTGTGTATACTTATACAGTGTGTGAGATGCCGGGTGTGTATACTTATACAGTATGTGAGATGCCGGGTGTGTATACTTATACAGTATGTGAGATGCCGGGTGTGTATACTTATACAGTGTGTGAGATGCCGGGTGTGTATAATTATACAGTGTGTGTGATGCCGGGTGTGTATACTTATACAGTGTGTGCGGGAGATGCCGGGTGTGTATACTTATACAGTGTGTGTGATGCCGGGTGTGTATACTTATACAGTGTGTGAGATGCCAGGTGTGTATACTTATACAGTGTGTGCGATGCCGGGTGTGTATACTTATACAGTGTGTGTGTGCGCGGGAGATGCCGGGTGTGTATACTTATACAGTGTGTGTGATGCCGGGTGTGTATACTTATACAATGTATGTGCGATGCCGGGTGTGTATACTTATACAATGTATGTGCGATGCCGGGTGTGTATACTTATACAGTGTGTGTGATGCCAGGTGTGTATACTTATACAGTGTGTGTGATGCCGGGTGTGTATACTTATACAGTGTGTGAGATGCCAGGTGTGTATACTTATACAGTGTGTGTGCGATGCCGGGTGTGTATACTTATACAGTGTGTGTGATGCCGGGTGTGTATACTTATACAGTGTGTGTGTGCGCGGGAGATGCCGGGTGTGTATACTTATACAGTGTGTGTGTGCGCGGGAGATGCCGGGTGTGTATACTTATACAGTGTGTATGTGCGCGGGAGATGCCGGGTGTGTATACTTATACAGTGTGTGTGATGCCGGGTGTGTATACTTATACAGTGTGTGTGATGCCGGGTGTGTATACTTATACAGTGTGTGTGATGCCGGGTGTGTATACTTATACAGTGTGTGTGATGCCGGGTGTGTATACTTATACAGTGTGTGAGATGCCAGGTGTGTATACTTATACAGTGTGTGCGATGCCGGGTGTGTATACTTATACAGTGTGTGTGTGCGCGGGAGATGCCGGGTGTGTATACTTATACAGTGTGTGTGTGCGCGGGAGATGCCGGGTGTGTATACTTATACAGTGTGTGTGATGCCGGGTGTGTATACTTATACAGTGTGTGAGATGCCGGGTGTGTATACTTATACAGTGTGTGAGATGCCGGGTGTGTATACTTATACAGTGTGTGAGATGCCGGGTGTGTATACTTATACAGTGTGTGAGATGCTGGGTGTGTATACTTATACAGTGTGTGTGATGCCGGGTGTGTATACTTATACAGTGTGTGTGATGCTGGGTGTGTATACTTATACAGTGTGTGTGTGCGCGGGAGATGCCGGGTGTGTATACTTATACAGTATGTGAGATGCCGGGTGTGTATACTTATACAGTGTGTGAGATGCCGGGTGTGTATACTTATACAGTGTGTGTGTGCGCGGGAGATGCCGGGTGTGTATACTTATACAGTGTGTGAGATGCCGGGTGTGTATACTTATACAGTGTGTGAGATGCCGGGTGTGTATAATTATACAGTGTGTGTGATGCCGGGTGTGTATACTTATACAGTGTGTGTGATGCCGGGTGTGTATACTTATACAGTGTGTGCGATGCCGGGTGTGTATACTTATACAGTGTGTGTGTGCGCGGGAGATGCCGGGTGTGTATACTTATACAGTGTGTGTGTGTGCGCGGGAGATGCCGGGTGTGTATACTTATACAGTGTGTGTGATGCCGGGTGTGTATACTTATACAGTGTGTGTGATGCCGGGTGTGTATACTTATACAGTGTGTGAGATGCCGGGTGTGTATACTTATACAGTGTGTGAGATGCCGGGTGTGTATACTTATACAGTGTGTGAGATGCCGGGTGTGTATACTTATACAGTGTGTGAGATGCCGGGTGTGTATACTTATACAGTGTGTGTGATGCCGGGTGTGTATACTTATACAGTGTGTGTGATGCTGGGTGTGTATACTTATACAGTGTGTGTGTGTGCGCGGGAGATGCCGGGTGTGTATACTTATACAGTATGTGAGATGCCGGGTGTGTATACTTATACAGTATGTGAGATGCCGGGTGTGTATACTTATACAGTGTGTGAGATGCCGGGTGTGTATACTTATACAGTGTGTGAGATGCCGGGTGTGTATACTTATACAGTGTGTGAGATGCCGGGTGTGTATACTTATACAGTGTGTGAGATGCCGGGTGTGTATACTTATACAGTGTGTGAGATGCTGGGTGTGTATACTTATACAGTGTGTGTGATGCCGGGTGTGTATACTTATACAGTGTGTGTGATGCTGGGTGTGTATACTTATACAGTGTGTGTGTGCGCGGGAGATGCCGGGTGTGTATACTTATACAGTATGTGAGATGCCGGGTGTGTATACTTATACAGTATGTGAGATGCCGGGTGTGTATACTTATACAGTGTGTGAGATGCCGGGTGTGTATACTTATACAGTATGTGAGATGCCGGGTGTGTATACTTATACAGTATGTGAGATGCCGGGTGTGTATACTTATACAGTATGTGAGATGCCGGGTGTGTATACTTATACAGTGTGTGAGATGCCGGGTGTGTATACTTCTACAATGGGCCGGGCTGGCTGTAATGTCATCACGCCCCTGAGCACTCTCTTACCGTCAGAGTCTCCACTCAGGTTGAAGTCCATCATGGTGTGGCCGAGTTTGCCGTCATCGCTTTGTCGCACCGCGAGCTGCTGCGACAGACAATCTAATGAGGTTTTATCCTGCAGGGGGAAGAGACCAGAGAATGAGCAAAACATGTCTAATGCCGAACCCCAGAATTCCCCATTACCCCCCCCCCCCCACACACCAGAGGGGACACACGGACAAAGATGGCCGCCGGCGTCCCCCGCTCTGCCCTATAGCTGTCCCCTAAGACAAAAGTCACAGGAAAGTGAAAGGAAACATATTGTGCGCGCTGGCTCCACCGCCGCCACCCCCTCCCCCGCCTACGCTTTTATAGGTCTCTATTATTCCAGTAAAAGCTCGGCAACGGAGAGACCACCAGGGAGGATGAAAGCGGCGGCCGCCATGTTTAATGATTAATTAGTTATCTCTCTATTACGCAGAGATGAATAAATGACAAGTGTTAATCCCCCCCAATATCTGGAATCTGCAGCAGATAAGAGATAATAATCCCCCCCGCCGCACGCTACAGAGAGCGAGGGCGTCCAGGGGGCAGGCGAGGAGCACCCAGCTCTCCTGTACCCATCAATACATCATAGACATGGCCACCAGGGGACAGGCGAGGAGCACCCAGCTCTCCTGTACCTATCAATACATCATAGACATGGCCACCAGGGGGCAGCGAGGAGCACCCAGCTCTCCTGTACCCATCAATACATCATAGACATGACCACCAGGGGGCAGCGAGGAGCACCCAGCTCTCCTTTATCCATCAATACACCATAGACATGGCCACCAGGGGGCAGCGAGGAGCACCCAGCTCTCCTGTATCCATCAATACACCATAGACATGGCCACCAGGGGGCAGGCGAGGAGCACCCAGCTCTCCTGTATCCATCAATACATCATAGACATGACCACCAGGGGGCAGCGAGGAGCACCCAGCTCTCCTGTATCCATCAATACACCATAGACATGGCCACCAGGGGGCAGGCGAGGAGCACCCAGCTCTCCTGTACCCATCAATACATCATAGACATGGCCACCAGGGGGCAGGCGAGGAACACCCAGCTCTCCTGTACCCATCAATACATCATAGACATGACCACCAGGGGGCAGCGAGGAGCACCCAGCTCTCCTGTATCCATCAATACACCATAGACATGGCCACCAGGGGGCAGCGAGGAGCACCCAGCTCTCCTGTATCCATCAATACACCATAGGCATGGCCACCAGGGGGCAGGCGAGGAGCACCCAGCTCTCCTGTACCCATCAATACATCATAGACATGACCACCAGGGGGCAGCGAGGAGCACCCAGCTCTCCTGTATCCATCAATACACCATAGACATGGCCACCAGGGGGCAGCGAGGAGCACCCAGCTCTCCTGTATCCATCAATACACCATAGACATGGCCACCAGGGGGCAGGCGAGGAGCACCCAGCTCTCCTGTATCCATCAATACATCATAGACATGACCACCAGGGGGCAGCGAGGAGCACCCAGCTCTCCTGTACCCATCGATACATCAGAGACATGGCCACCAGGGGGCAGCATTCTATCACACTCTATTGAGGGCAAATGGCAGTAGAATACATCTGGGAAGCCTAAAGAAAGAGGAGGGGGTAGTAGTCCAATAAACAGGAGGGGGGGGCAGGTGTGTGACTGGGTAACTACAGACCGCAGCACAACCCCCAACATGGCTGCTTACACTTGTCAGAAGAGCAGCTCTGGAGCACAAACTAAAGTGGACTTTACACCACCCAGCACCAACTCAATCTCTCTTCACCTTTTAATAGCCCCGCCTCCACTGATTCCAGAACAGTTGAAATTGTTTCTCTAGCACGCACCGTTCCTGAGCAATCAGTGCTGGTAGTTTTGGTGCCTGATAAGTAACTAGACTCCCTAATGGCAAGTGGGTGGTGTCAGGGAGGAGCAGGTAAGGGGGCGGGACTCAGAGCTCCAATCAGGAGCAGATAAGGGGGTGTAATCCTGAGCATGCCAGTATCAAGCTCTGAGTCCCTCCCCCTTTTCTGCTCCTCCCTGACACCACCCACTTGCCATTAGGGAGTCTAGTTATATATTAGACACCAAAACTAGCTGCACTGACTGCTCAGGAACGATGTTGGCTAGAGAAAAAATTCCAACTGTGTCGGAATCAGTGGAGGGAGGGCTATTAAAGGGTGAAACGAGCTGGAGGGGGTCCTCTATAAAGACTTCACATATTTCCAGGTTTCTCTACTGCACCTTCCACTGACAAGAATGGACTCCCTAAGAGGAGAAGTTCTCAGTCTCCGTTCCTGGACCTCTGTGGGCTCTCATGTGGACGTACCAAAGCGATCAACGCACGGGACAAACCAAAGACTAAAATAAAGGGGAGGGTGAGAAGCCTCTGTGTATACCTGTAGGCCAGCGGGTGACGCAGCCTCCAATATGGCTGCTTCTGGTAGGGAGAGCAGCTCTGGAGCACAAACTGCTGTTCTAACAAGTGAATGACTGACCCGTCAGTAACAACATTCCCTTTATTTATGACAATCTGTAAGTAAATCCCCCCGTGCACTACGTCACTGCGGTATATACTGTATGAGTGCACTGCAGACGCTGCCAGGAATGACTGGAAGAAGCGAGGACTCGTCAGCAGAAGTTATTGCTGCGCCGCCGCCGATATCTTTACCTTTCTGTCATTAGAAAAATAAAATTAAATCATTTTCAGGCCCCGGGCGCTCGCACATAATAAGTCTCTGCCATGCGTGGGCTCTCATTAGCTGGAAGTTATGGCACGGTGACAAACGCGGGAGTGCGGCTGTACCGCCATGTATATTACTGACCATCTGTGAAAATACGGCGCCTCGCCATCGAAAACGCACAGCTGTAAATACAGGCAAAGGGCGGCACTAAACTCTGCTACAACAGCGACTAATTACTGACCCCAGCAGCGGGCGCAAAACACCATCCCACAGCGAGCCGCTAATACTGGGCCACGACGCACGGCCCAGGCACACCAGGCAGATGGAGACCCCTGGCGCACACCCAGGAATGCCTAAAATCACAGAAGAGTGGAGGCCAATGTGGGGAAAACCAAGAAAAAGCACTGAAAAATAGGAAGAAAACGCCAAAAAATGAAATAAAATCACTGAAAATTAGGAAGAATACTATAAAAAAAGAACAAAAACAAAAATCACTAAAACGACAAATGTGAAAAATGGGAAGAAAATTATAAAAAAAACAAAAGAGAAAAATCCGTAAAAACAGAAAAAATAGGAACAAAACTATAAAAGAAGAAAAATCGCTAAAAATACAAATGTGAAAAATGGGAAGAATACTATAAAAAAGAAAAATCTGTAAACAGAAAAATAGGAACAAAACTATAAAAAGAAAAATCGCTAAAAATACAAATGTAAAAAATGGGAAGAATACTATAAAAAACAAAAGAGAAAAATCACTAAAAACATAAATAGGAACGAAACTATAAAAGAAGAAAATCACTAAAAACACAAAGAAAAATAGGAAGAAAACTCCAAAAAATGAAAAAAATAAATCACTAACGACAAACGTGAAAAGTAGAAAGAATACTATAAAAAGAAAAGAGAAATTTATAAAAAGAACAAAAAGAAAAATGAGTAAAAACATAAAAAGAACAAAAACTAAAAAAAATAAGGAAGAGAGAAAAATCACTAAAAAGACAAGGTGAAAAATAGGAAGAATAGTATAAAAGAAGAAAAATTAGTAAAATAAAAAAAAAAATTAAAAAAGGAGAAAATCACTAAAAATGCAAAGAAAAGTAGGAAGAAAACTCCAAAAAATAAAAACAAAAATCGAAGCCAAAAATAAAAAAAGTAGAGAAAAATCACTAAAAAACTATAAACAGATAAAAATTCACGCAAAAACAAAAAGTAATTAAAAAAAACAACAAACACTATAAAAAATGAGCAAGAAATAATTGTGAGAAAAACAAAGAAATGTACTAAACAAAAAGCTCAAAGATCCGACGTCTGAAATGGAAACATTAAGTGCAGAATTAGTAGAGATGTGAAGGGTCCGGCGGTGACACCTACGAGAATGTAGAGGGATTCTGTCTCGTATTTGACCTCTGACCCTGACATGGCTCTCACGTCTCCTGAGCCGCATCTTCCGCTCTCTTATACCATTTTATACTTTTAGCTTCTGCCAGAATATTTTGGCTGCAGTAACAGAAGGATAAAAACTCCTCTAATTAACCATTTATTACCCGGCAGCCCCCGTCCCCTCCCCCTCCTGGGTGTAAGTAGCCTGAGAACAGGATTAGCTGAGATGGAACCTGCGACCTGTTGCTCCAGATGCACATACAACCACTGTCAGGGCATGCTGGGAGTTGTAGTCCAGGTTTATTCAATGTAACTGTTCCTGCTGCTGGGGGGATTACAGCCTGGAATTATAGGGCGCCCCCACCTGAGTACAAGCTGTCAGCACAATGGCCGCCCTGCCCCTCATCAACCCCAATCTCCACAGCATCACAAGGATTCTAATGGGCTCCGTCTCCAACCCCAAGTCCCGATCCGCGACTATTCCGTCTAAAGCGATTTGGTCGGTTGTCACTTGAAAATTCCCTGGAGGAGATGAGAGGGGGATACAAGAAGAGGGATACGGGGAGGGGGGAGCTCAGAGGTGAAGATTAGCGGAGAACAGGGCGCAGATGGAGGGTTACTGAGTGCCCGCTGCGCCCTCCTCCATTCAGTGCAATGCACTTCACTAATAAGAGCAATGTGGTGGCGCTAGCGAGGAGCGGCTGCAGTCACTTTACATTAGCGTCAGGCGGAGTGTTAAAGCTTCTCGTACACGGCAACGAATCTCAGCTCTGAGCTCCTTTCAAGAAAGCTTAAATATCTCTACATAAATTCCTTTCTGCTCGCCATCACTCCTTATCTGCACATGAAAGCGCGCCATCGCCATTCAGACCGCGACCGCCGGATTAACGGCTTTAAAGTAGTGATCAACTTCTAAAAAACTTCTGTAAGAAGCAGCAAAATCTAAGAAGTCAAGTTATAATCTACAGGTCACTGTCAGCAGCGGCAGATGTGAGAATCCGCTAATCAGAGCAGTGCAGGGCATGCTGGGGTATGTAGTCAACGGCTCTATGATACTTAAACAGGGTGAGGTATCAGAGCTCAATGAGTCATATCATGGCTGATAACAGATAGTAATAGATTGTATTCCCCTGTCCTACAGTCGGCCTCTCCCCTCCTGACGTGGCTGATAACAGATAGTAATAGATTGTATTCCCCTGTCCTACAGTCGGCCTCTCCTCTCCTGACATGGCTGATAACAGATAGTAATAGATTGTATTCCCCTGTACTACAGTCGGCCTCTCCCCTCCTGACGTGGCTGATAACAGATAGTAATAGATTGTATTCCCCTGTCCTACAGTCGGCCTCTCCTCTCCTGACGTGGCTGATAACAGATAGTAATAGATTGTACTCCCCTGTCCTACAGTCGGCCTCTCCCCTCCTGACATGGCTGATAACAGATAGTAATAGATTGTATTCCCCTGTCCTACAGTCAGCCTCTCCCCTCCTGACGTGGCTGATAACAGATAGTAATAGATTGTATTCCCCTGTCCTACAGTCGGCCTCTCCTCACGTGGCTGATAACAGATAGTAATAGATTGTATTCCCCTGTCCTACAGTCGCCCTCTCCCCTCTCCTGACACGGCTGATAACAGATAGTAATAGATTGTATTCCCCTGTCCTACAGTCGGCCTCTCCTCTCCTGACGTGGCTGATAACAGATAGTAATAGATTGTATTCCCCTGTCCTACAGTCGGCCTCTCCCCTCCTGACATGGCTGATAACAGATAGTAATAGATTGTATTCCCCTGTCCTACAGTCGGCCTCTCCTCTCCTGACATGGCTGATAACAGATAGTAATAGATTGTATTCTCCTGTCCTACAGTCGGCCTCTCCTCTCCTGACGTGGCTGATAACAGATAGTAATAGATTGTATTCCCCTGTCCTACAGTCGGCCTCTCCTCTCCTGACGTGGCTGATAACAGATAGTAATAGATTGTATTCCCCTGTCCTACAGTCGGCCTCTCCCCTCCTGACATGGCTGATAACAGATAGTAATAGATTGTATTCCCCTGTCCTACAGTCGGCCTCTCCCCTCCTGACATGGCTGATAACAGATAGTAATAGATTGTATTCCCCTGTCCTACAGTCGGCCTCTCCCCTCCTGACGTGGCTGATAACAGATAGTAATAGATTGTATTCCCCTGTCCTACAGTCGGCCTCTCCCCT
Organism: Leptodactylus fallax; assembly: GCA_947044405.1. Classification (NCBI taxonomy): domain Eukaryota; kingdom Metazoa; phylum Chordata; class Amphibia; order Anura; family Leptodactylidae; genus Leptodactylus; species Leptodactylus fallax. Next base: position 216,083 of record CAMRHE010000891.1, read on the forward strand.
CCTGACGTGGCTGATAACAGATAGTAATAGATTGTATTCCCCTGTCCTACAGTCGGCCTCTCCTCTCCTGACATGGCTGATAACAGATAGTAATAGATTGTAGTCCCCTGTCCTACAGTCGGCCTCTCCTCTCCTGACGTGGCTGATAACAGATAGTAATAGATTGTATTCCCCTGTCCTACAGTCGGCCTCTCCTCTCCTGACATGGCTGATAACAGATAGTAATAGATTGTAGTCCCCTGTCCTACAGTCGGCCTCTCCTCTCCTGACGTGGCTGATAACAGATAGTAATAGATTGTATTACCCTGTCCTACAGTCGGCCTCTCCCCTCCTGACACGGCTGATAACAGATAGTAATAGATTGTAGTCACCTGTCCTACAGTCGGCCTCTCCTGACATGGCTGATAACAGATAGTAATAGATTGTATTCCCCTGTCCTACAGTCGGCCTCTCCTCTCCTGACATGGCTGATAACAGATAGTAATAGATTGTATTCCCCTGTCCTACAGTCGGCCTCTCCCCTCCTGACGTGGCTGATAACAGATAGTAATAGATTGTATTCCCCTGTCCTACAGTCGGCCTCTCCTCTCCTGACGTGGCTGATAACAGATAGTAATAGATTGTATTCCCCTGTCCTACAGTCGGCCTCTCCCCTCCTGACATGGCTGATAACAGATAGTAATAGATTGTAGTCCCCTGTCCTACAGTCGGCCTCTCCCCCCCTGACATGGCTGATAACAGAGAGTAATAGACTGTATGTAGCAGCACCTGTAGGGGGGTGTTCAGTCGCTCAGACTCAGCGCACACTTGCAGTCGTCTTTTCGCCTTGGTTTCCTACATCAAAGTGTGTCAGTTCGGTTGTGTGTAACGCGGTGTGACAGGCGGATCTTGTCATCTTGTAATCACTGTGAGCGTTTAGCGGGATAACAGGGCTTGTCAGCGGCGCTGTAGAGCGGCCCCGTCGCCCCCCTGACACATGATTACGGCTTACACCCCCCCGCAGCTCATCCCAGCGTCAGTCAGCGGCTGTTCCTGGAGAGTCTTAGCCCCTGATCTCCCTCCCGTCGCTCCCGTCACTCTGATCTCGCTAACTCTCCGGCTTTTCTCTCATTTCTAAGTCAATCCAGATATTTCACAGAATTTGCAGCAGGGAGTAAAGCGCTAATACACACTGGCAGGCGGGGAGCGGGAATGTGGCGGCGCCTCTCACCTTCTCCGCCCTGCAGTTGTTCAGGCCCAGGCTGTTCACCACGGACACCTTCCCGTCCAGGACCTGCTGCTCCCGCCTCAGCTGCTCCTTCATCTGCCGCGCCTCCTGGATCGCCTTGGTCACGGCGTCGTGGTCGTTTAGGTAACCGGTGGACGTGATGGAGGAGAGGATATCTGCCGGGAGAAAACCGCACATGAATAACGGGCATAGAGAGCGCCCCCCAGAGGCCAGCACAGCAGGGGTTACTGTCACATGACCCTTGTAGCAGATAAAACACAGAACTCCACACTTTGTATCCTCTCTAAATAGTTTAAAGGGCTCCAGAATTAGCATCAGCGAGACCACCCCTCACTGCCGAGACCGCCCCTCACCTGTCACCGCCGAGACCGCCCCTCACCGCCGAGACCGCCCCTCACCTGTCACCGCCGAGACCGCCCCTCACCGCCGAGACCGCCCCTCACCTGTCACTGCCGAGACCGCCCCTCACCTGTCACTGCCAAGACTGCCCCTCACCGCCGAGACCGCCCCTCACCGCCGAGACCATGTCACTGCCGAGAACAATCCTCACTGCCGAGACCGCCCCTCACCACTCTCTTCTCTGCTCGCCCCTCACCACTCTCTTCTCTGCTCGCCCCTCACCACTCTCTTTCTCTGCTCGCCCCTCACCACTCTCTTCTCTGCTCGCCCCTCACCACTCTCTTCTCACCACTCTCTTCTCTGCTCACCACTCTCTTCTCTGCTCGCCCCTCACCACTCTCTTCTCTGCTCACCACTCTCTTCTCTGCTCGCCCCTCACCAGTCTCTTCTCTGCTCACCAGTCTCTTCTCTGCTCACCAGTCTCTTCTCTGCTCACCAGTCTCTTCTCTGCTCACCACTCTCTTCTCTGCTCGCCCCTCACCACTCTCTTCTCTGCTCGCCCCTCACCACCTCTCTTCTCTGCTCGCCCCTCACCACTCTCTTCTCTGCTCGCCCCTCACCACTCTCTTCTCTGCTCTCACCACTCTCTTCTCTGCTCACCACTCTCTTCTCTGCTCACCACTCTCTTCTCTGCTCACCACTCTCTTCTCTGCTCACCACTCTCTTCTCTGCTCACCACTCTCTTCTCTGCTCACCACTCTCTTCTCTGCTCACCACTCTCTTCTCTGCTCACCACTCTCTTCTCTGCTCACCACTCTCTTCTCTGCTCACCACTCTCTTCTCTGCTCACCACTCTCTTCTCTGCTCACCACTCTCTTCTCTGCTCGCCCCTCACCACTCTCTTCTCTGCTCGCCCCTCACCACTCTCTTCTCTGCTCGCCCCTCACCACTCTCTTCTCTGCTCGCCCCTCACCACACTCTCTTCTCTGCTCGCCCCTCACCAGTCTCTTCTCTGCTCGCCCCTCACCAGCTCTCTTCTCTGCTCGCCCCTCACCAGTCTCTTCTCTGCTCGCCCCTCACCAGTCTCTCTTCTCTGCTCGCCCCTCACCAGTCTCTTCTCTGCTCGCCCCTCACCAGTCTCTTCTCTGCTCGCCCCTCACCAGTCTCTTCTCTGCTCGCCCCTCACCAGTCTCTTCTCTGCTCGCCCCTCACCAGTCTCTTCTCTGCTCGCCCCTCACCAGTCTCTTCTCTGCTCGCCCCTCACCACTCTCTTCTCTGCTCGCCCCTCACCACTCTCTTCTCTGCTCGCCCCTCACCACTCTCTCTTCTCTGCTCGCCCCTCACCACTCTCTTCTCTGCTCGCCCCTCACCACTCTCTTCTCTGCTCGCCCCTCACCACTCTCTTCTCTGCTCGCCCCTCACCACTCTCTTCTCTGCTCGCCCCTCACCACTCTCTTCTCTGCTCACCACTCTCTTCTCTGCTCGCCCCTCACCACTCTCTTCTCTGCTCACCACTCTCTTCTCTGCTCACCACTCTCTTCTCTGCTCACCACTCTCTTCTCTGCTCACCAGTCTCTTCTCTGCTCGCCCCTCACCAGTCTCTTCTCTGCTCGCCCCTCACCAGTCTCTTCTCTGCTCGCCCCTCACCAGTCTCTTCTCTGCTCGCCCCTCACCAGTCTCTTCTCTGCTCGCCCCTCACCACTCTCTTCTCTGCTCGCCCCTCACCACTCTCTTCTCTGCTCGCCCCTCACCACCTCTCTTCTCTGCTCGCCCCTCACCAGTCTCTTCTCTGCTCACCACTCTCTTCTCTGCTCGCCCCTCACCACTCTCTTCTCTGCTCGCCCCTCACCAGTCTCTTCTCTGCTCGCCCCTCACCAGTCTCTTCTCTGCTCACCAGTCTCTTCTCTGCTCACCAGTCTCTTCTCTGCTCGCCCCTCACCAGTCTCTTCTCTGCTCACCACTCTCTTCTCTGCTCGCCCTTCACCACTCTCTTCTCTGCTCGCCCCTCACCAGTCTCTTCTCTGCTCGCCCCTCACCAGTCTCTTCTCTGCTCGCCCCTCACCAGTCTCTTCTCTGCTCGCCCCTCACCAGTCTCTTCTCTGCTCGCCCCTCACCAGTCTCTTCTCTGCTCGCCCCTCACCAGTCTCTTCTCTGCTCGCCCCTCACCAGTCTCTTCTCTGCTCACCAGTCTCTTCTCTGCTCACCAGTCTCTTCTCTGCTCACCAGTCTCTTCTCTGCTCACCAGTCTCTTCTCTGCTCGCCCCTCACCAGTCTCTTCTCTGCTCGCCCCTCACCAGTCTCTTCTCTGCTCGCCCCTCACCAGTCTCTTCTCTGCTCGCCCCTCACCAGTCTCTTCTCTGCTCGACCCTCACCAGTCTCTTCTCTGCTCGCCCCTCACCAGTCTCTTCTCTGCTCGCCCCTCACCAGTCTCTTCTCTGCTCGCCCCTCACCAGTCTCTTCTCTGCTCGCCCCTCACCAGTCTCTTCTCTGCTCGCCCCTCACCAGTCTCTTCTCTGCTCGCCCCTCACCAGTCTCTTCTCTGCTCACCACTCTCTTCTCTGCTCGCCCCTCAGCACTCTCTTCTCTGCTCGCCCCTCACCAGTCTCTTCTCTGCTCGCCCCTCACCAGTCTCTTCTCTGCTCGCCCCTCACCAGTCTCTTCTCTGCTCGCCCCTCACCAGTCTCTTCTCTGCTCGCCCCTCACCAGTCTCTTCTCTGCTCGCCCCTCACCAGTCTCTTCTCTGCTCGCCCATCACCAGTCTCTCTTCTCTGCTCGCCCCTCACCAGTCTCTTCTCTGCTCGCCCCTCACCAGTCTCTTCTCTGCTCGCCCCTCACCAGTCTCTTCTCTGCTCGCCCCTCACCAGTCTCTCTTCTCTGCTCGCCCCTCACCAGTCTCTTCTCTGCTCGCCCCTCACCAGTCTCTTCTCTGCTCGCCCCTCACCAGTCTCTTCTCTGCTCGCCCCTCACCAGTCTCTTCTCTGCTCGCCCCTCACCAGTCTCTTCTCTGCTCACCACTCTCTTCTCTGCTCGCCCCTCACCAGTCTCTTCTCTGCTCGCCCCTCACCAGTCTCTTCTCTGCTCGCCCCTCACCAGTCTCTTCTCTGCTCGCCCCTCACCACCTCTCTTCTCTGCTCGCCCCTCACCACTCTCTTCTCTGCTCGCCCCTCACCACTCTCTTCTCTGCTCGCCCCTCACCACTCTCTTCTCTGCTCACCACTCTCTTCTCTGCTCACCACTCTCTTCTCTGCTCACCACTCTCTTCTCTGCTCACCACTCTCTTCTCTGCTCACCACTCTCTTCTCTGCTCACCACTCTCTTCTCTGCTCACCACTCTCTTCTCTGCTCGCCCCTCACCACCTCTCTTCTCGCCCCTCACCACTCTCTTCTCTGCTCGCCCCTCACCACTCTCTTCTCTGCTCGCCCCTCACCACTCTCTTCTCTGCTCACCACTCTCTTCTCTGCTCGCCCCTCACCAGTCTCTTCTCTGCTCGCCCCTCACCAGTCTCTTCTCTGCTCGCCCCTCACCAGTCTCTTCTCTGCTCGCCCCTCACCAGTCTCTTCTCTGCTCGCCCCTCACCACTCTCTTCTCTGCTCGCCCCTCACCACTCTCTTCTCTGCTCACCACTCTCTTCTCTGCTCACCACTCTCTTCTCTGCTCACCACTCTCTTCTCTGCTCACCACTCTCTTCTCTGCTCACCACTCTCTTCTCTGCTCGCCCCTCACCACTCTCTTCTCTGCTCACCACTCTCTTCTCTGCTCACCACTCTCTTCTCTGCTCACCACTCTCTTCTCTGCTCACCAGTCTCTTCTCTGCTCGCCCCTCACCAGTCTCTTCTCTGCTCGCCCCTCACCAGTCTCTTCTCTGCTCGCCCCTCACCAGTCTCTTCTCTGCTCGCCCCTCACCACCTCTCTTCTCTGCTCGCCCCTCACCACCTCTCTTCTCTGCTCGCCCCTCACCACTCTCTCTTCTCTGCTCGCCCCTCACCAGTCTCTTCTCTGCTCACCACTCTCTTCTCTGCTCGCCCCTCACCACTCTCTTCTCTGCTCGCCCCTCACCAGTCTCTTCTCTGCTCGCCCCTCACCAGTCTCTTCTCTGCTCACCAGTCTCTTCTCTGCTCACCAGTCTCTTCTCTGCTCGCCCCTCACCAGTCTCTTCTCTGCTCACCACCTCTCTTCTCTGCTCGCCCTTCACCACCTCTCTTCTCTGCTCGCCCCTCACCAGTCTCTTCTCTGCTCGCCCCTCACCAGTCTCTCTTCTCTGCTCGCCCCTCACCAGTCTCTTCTCTGCTCGCCCCTCACCAGTCTCTTCTCTGCTCGCCCCTCACCAGTCTCTTCTCTGCTCGCCCCTCACCAGTCTCTTCTCTGCTCGCCCCTCACCAGTCTCTTCTCTGCTCACCAGTCTCTTCTCTGCTCACCAGTCTCTTCTCTGCTCACCAGTCTCTTCTCTGCTCACCAGTCTCTTCTCTGCTCGCCCCTCACCAGTCTCTTCTCTGCTCGCCCCTCACCAGTCTCTTCTCTGCTCGCCCCTCACCAGTCTCTTCTCTGCTCGCCCCTCACCAGTCTCTTCTCTGCTCGACCCTCACCAGTTCTCTTCTCTGCTCGCCCCTCACCAGTCTCTTCTCTGCTCGCCCCTCACCAGTCTCTTCTCTGCTCGCCCCTCACCAGTCTCTTCTCTGCTCGCCCCTCACCAGTTCTCTTCTCTGCTCGCCCCTCACCAGTCTCTTCTCTGCTCGCCCCTCACCAGTCTCTTCTCTGCTCACCACTCTCTTCTCTGCTCGCCCCTCAGCACTCTCTTCTCTGCTCGCCCCTCACCAGTCTCTTCTCTGCTCGCCCCTCACCAGTCTCTTCTCTGCTCGCCCCTCACCAGTCTCTCTTCTCTGCTCGCCCCTCACCAGTCTCTCTTCTCTGCTCGCCCCTCACCAGTCTCTTCTCTGCTCGCCCCTCACCAGTCTCTTCTCTGCTCGCCCATCACCAGTCTCTTCTCTGCTCGCCCCTCACCAGTCTCTCTTCTCTGCTCGCCCCTCACCAGTCTCTTCTCTGCTCGCCCCTCACCAGTCTCTCTTCTCTGCTCGCCCCTCACCAGTCTCTTCTCTGCTCGCCCCTCACCAGTCTCTTCTCTGCTCGCCCCTCACCAGTCTCTTCTCTGCTCGCCCCTCACCAGTCTCTTCTCTGCTCGCCCCTCACCAGTCTCTTCTCTGCTCGCCCCTCACCAGTCTCTTCTCTGCTCACCACTCTCTTCTCTGCTCGCCCCTCACCAGTCTCTTCTCTGCTCGCCCCTCACCAGTCTCTTCTCTGCTCGCCCCTCACCAGTCTCTTCTCTGCTCGCCCCTCACCACTCTCTCTTCTCTGCTCGCCCCTCACCACTCTCTTCTCTGCTCGCCCCTCACCACTCTCTTCTCTGCTCGCCCCTCACCACTCTCTTCTCTGCTCACCACTCTCTTCTCTGCTCACCACTCTCTTCTCTGCTCACCACTCTCTTCTCTGCTCACCACTCTCTTCTCTGCTCACCACTCTCTTCTCTGCTCACCACTCTCTTCTCTGCTCACCACTCTCTTCTCTGCTCGCCCCTCACCACTCTCTTCTCGCCCCTCACCACCTCTCTTCTCTGCTCGCCCCTCACCACTCTCTTCTCTGCTCGCCCCTCACCACTCTCTTCTCTGCTCACCACTCTCTTCTCTGCTCGCCCCTCACCAGTCTCTTCTCTGCTCGCCCCTCACCAGTCTCTTCTCTGCTCGCCCCTCACCAGTCTCTTCTCTGCTCGCCCCTCACCAGTCTCTTCTCTGCTCGCCCCTCACCACTCTCTTCTCTGCTCGCCCCTCACCACTCTCTTCTCTGCTCACCACTCTCTTCTCTGCTCACCACTCTCTTCTCTGCTCACCACTCTCTTCTCTGCTCACCACTCTCTTCTCTGCTCACCACTCTCTTCTCTGCTCGCCCCTCACCACTCTCTTCTCTGCTCACCACTCTCTTCTCTGCTCACCACTCTCTTCTCTGCTCACCACTCTCTTCTCTGCTCACCAGTCTCTTCTCTGCTCGCCCCTCACCAGTCTCTTCTCTGCTCGCCCCTCACCAGTCTCTTCTCTGCTCGCCCCTCACCAGTCTCTTCTCTGCTCGCCCCTCACCACCTCTCTTCTCTGCTCGCCCCTCACCACTCTCTTCTCTGCTCGCCCCTCACCACTCTCTTCTCTGCTCGCCCCTCACCAGTCTCTTCTCTGCTCACCACTCTCTTCTCTGCTCGCCCCTCACCACTCTCTTCTCTGCTCGCCCCTCACCAGTCTCTTCTCTGCTCGCCCCTCACCAGTCTCTTCTCTGCTCACCAGTCTCTTCTCTGCTCACCAGTCTCTTCTCTGCTCGCCCCTCACCAGTCTCTTCTCTGCTCACCACTCTCTTCTCTGCTCGCCCTTCACCACTCTCTTCTCTGCTCGCCCCTCACCAGTCTCTTCTCTGCTCGCCCCTCACCAGTCTCTTCTCTGCTCGCCCCTCACCAGTCTCTTCTCTGCTCGCCCCTCACCAGTCTCTTCTCTGCTCGCCCCTCACCAGTCTCTTCTCTGCTCGCCCCTCACCAGTCTCTTCTCTGCTCGCCCCTCACCAGTCTCTTCTCTGCTCACCACTCTCTTCTCTGCTCGCCCCTCACCAGTCTCTTCTCTGCTCACCAGTCTCTTCTCTGCTCACCAGTCTCTTCTCTGCTCACCAGTCTCTTCTCTGCTCACCAGTCTCTTCTCTGCTCGCCCCTCACCAGTCTCTTCTCTGCTCGCCCCTCACCAGTCTCTTCTCTGCTCGCCCCTCACCAGTCTCTTCTCTGCTCGCCCCTCACCAGTCTCTTCTCTGCTCGCCCCTCACCAGTCTCTTCTCTGCTCGCCCCTCACCAGTCTCTTCTCTGCTCGCCCCTCACCAGTCTCTTCTCTGCTCGCCCCTCACCAGTCTCTTCTCTGCTCGCCCCTCACCAGTCTCTTCTCTGCTCGCCCCTCACCAGTCTCTTCTCTGCTCACCACTCTCTTCTCTGCTCGCCCCTCAGCACTCTCTTCTCTGCTCGCCCCTCACCAGTCTCTTCTCTGCTCGCCCCTCACCAGTCTCTTCTCTGCTCGCCCCTCACCAGTCTCTTCTCTGCTCGCCCCTCACCAGTCTCTTCTCTGCTCGCCCCTCACCAGTCTCTTCTCTGCTGCTCGCCCATCACCAGTCTCTTCTCTGCTCGCCCCTCACCAGTCTCTTCTCTGCTCGCCCCTCACCAGTCTCTTCTCTGCTCGCCCCTCACCAGTCTCTTCTCTGCTCGCCCCTCACCAGTCTCTTCTCTGCTCGCCCCTCACCAGTCTCTTCTCTGCTCGCCCCTCACCAGTCTCTTCTCTGCTCGCCCCTCACCAGTCTCTTCTCTGCTCGCCCCTCACCAGTCTCTTCTCTGCTCGCCCCTCACCAGTCTCTTCTCTGCTCACCACTCTCTTCTCTGCTCGCCCCTCACCAGTCTCTCTCTCTGCTCGCCCCTCACCAGTCTCTTCTCTGCTCGCCCCTCACCAGTCTCTTCTCTGCTCGCCCCTCACCACTCTCTTCTCTGCTCGCCCCTCACCACTCTCTTCTCTGCTCGCCCCTCACCACTCTCTTCTCTGCTCGCCCCTCACCACCTCTCTTCTCTGCTCACCACTCTCTTCTCTGCTCACCACTCTCTTCTCTGCTCACCACTCTCTTCTCTGCTCACCACTCTCTTCTCTGCTCACCACTCTCTTCTCTGCTCACCACTCTCTTCTCTGCTCACCACTCTCTTCTCTGCTCGCCCCTCACCACTCTCTTCTCGCCCCTCACCACTCTCTTCTCTGCTCGCCCCTCACCACTCTCTTCTCTGCTCGCCCCTCACCACTCTCTTCTCTGCTCACCACTCTCTTCTCTGCTCGCCCCTCACCAGTCTCTTCTCTGCTCGCCCCTCACCAGTCTCTTCTCTGCTCGCCCCTCACCAGTCTCTTCTCTGCTCGCCCCTCACCAGCTCTCTTCTCTGCTCGCCCCTCACCACTCTCTTCTCTGCTCGCCCCTCACCACTCTCTTCTCTGCTCACCACTCTCTTCTCTGCTCACCACTCTCTTCTCTGCTCACCACTCTCTTCTCTGCTCACCACTCTCTTCTCTGCTCACCACTCTCTTCTCTGCTCACCACTCTCTTCTCTGCTCACCACTCTCTTCTCTGCTCACCACTCTCTTCTCTGCTCACCACTCTCTTCTCTGCTCACCACTCTCTTCTCTGCTCACCACTCTCTTCTCTGCTCACCACTCTCTTCTCTGCTCACCACTCTCTTCTCTGCTCACCACTCTCTTCTCTGCTCACCACTCTCTTCTCTGCTCACCACTCTCTTCTCTGCTCACCACTCTCTTCTCTGCTCACCACTCTCTTCTCTGCTCACCACTCTCTTCTCTGCTCACCACTCTCTTCTCTGCTCACCACTCTCTTCTCTGCTCGCCCCTCACCACTCTCTTCTCTGCTCGCCCCTCACCACTCTCTTCTCTGCTCGCCCCTCACCACTCTCTCTCTCTCTGCTCGCCCCTCACCACTCTCTTCTCTGCTCGCCCCTCACCACTCTCTCTCTCTGCTCGCCCCTCACCAGTCTCTTCTCTGCTCGCCCCTCACCAGTCTCTTCTCTGCTCGCCCCTCACCAGTCTCTTCTCTGCTCGCCCCTCACCAGTCTCTTCTCTGCTCGCCCCTCACCAGTCTCTTCTCTGCTCGCCCCTCACCACTCTCTTCTCTGCTCGCCCCTCACCACTCTCTTCTCTGCTCGCCCCTCACCACTCTCTTCTCTGCTCGCCCCTCACCACTCTCTCTTCTCTGCTCGCCCCTCACCACTCTCTTCTCTGCTCGCCCCTCACCACTCTCTTCTCTGCTCGCCCCTCACCACACTCTCTCTCTCTGCTCGCCCCTCACCACTCTCTTCTCTGCTCGCCCCTCACCACCTCTCTTCTCTGCTCGCCCCTCACCACTCTCTTCTCTGCTCACCACTCTCTTCTCTGCTCGCCCCTCACCACTCTCTTCTCTGCTCACCACTCTCTTTTCTGCTCGCCCCTCACCACTCTCTTCTCTGCTCACCACTCTCTTCTCTGCTCACCACTCTCTTCTCTGCTCACCACTCTCTTCTCTGCTCACCACTCTCTTCTCTGCTCACCACTCTCTTCTCTGCTCACCACTCTCTTCTCTGCTCACCACTCTCTTCTCTGCTCGCCCCTCACCAGTCTCTTCTCTGCTCGCCCCTCACCAGTCTCTCTCTCTGCTCGCCCCTCACCAGCTCTCTTCTCTGCTCGCCCCTCACCAGTCTCTTCTCTGCTCGCCCCTCACCACTCTCTTCTCTGCTCGCCCCTCACCAGTCTCTTCTCTGCTCGCCCCTCACCAGTCTCTTCTCTGCTCACCACTCTCTTCTCTGCTCGCCCTTCACCACTCTCTTCTCTGCTCGCCCCTCACCAGTCTCTTCTCTGCTCGCCCCTCACCAGTCTCTTCTCTGCTCGCCCCTCACCAGTCTCTTCTCTGCTCACCACTCTCTTCTCTGCTCGCCCCTCACCACCTCTCTTCTCTGCTCGCCCCTCACCACTCTCTTCTCTGCTCGCCCCTCACCAGTCTCTTCTCTGCTCGCCCCTCACCACTCTCTTCTCTGCTCACCACTCTCTTCTCTGCTCGCCCCTCACCACTCTCTTCTCTGCTCGCCCCTCACCAGTCTCTTCTCTGCTCGCCCCTCACCAGTCTCTTCTCTGCTCGCCCCTCACCAGTCTCTTCTCTGCTCGCCCCTCACCAGTCTCTTCTCTGCTCGCCCCTCACCAGTCTCTTCTCTGCTCGCCCCTCACCAGTCTCTTCTCTGCTCGCCCCTCACCAGTCTCTTCTCTGCTCGCCCCTCACCAGTCTCTTCTCTGCTCGCCCCTCACCAGTCTCTCTTCTCTGCTCGCCCCTCACCAGTCTCTTCTCTGCTCGCCCCTCACCAGTCTCTTCTCTGCTCGCCCCTCACCAGTCTCTTCTCTGCTCGCCCCTCACCAGTCTCTTCTCTGCTCGCCCCTCACCAGTCTCTTCTCTGCTCGCCCCTCACCAGTCTCTTCTCTGCCTCGCCCCTCACCAGTCTCTTCTCTGCTCGCCCCTCACCAGTCTCTTCTCTGCTCGCCCCTCACCAGTCTCTTCTCTGCTCGCCCCTCACCAGTCTCTTCTCTGCTCGCCCCTCACCAGTCTCTTCTCTGCTCGCCCCTCACCAGTCTCTTCTCTGCTCGCCCCTCACCAGTCTCTTCTCTGCTCGCCCCTCACCAGTCTCTTCTCTGCTCACCACTCTCTTCTCTGCTCGCCCCTCACCACTCTCTTCTCTGCTCGCCCCTCACCACTCTCTTCTCTGCTCGCCCCTCACCAGTCTCTTCTCTGCTCGCCCCTCACCACTCTCTTCTCTGCTCACCACTCTCTTCTCTGCTCGCCCCTCACCACTCTCTTCTCTGCTCGCCCCTCACCACTCTCTTCTCTGCTCGCCCCTCACCAGTCTCTTCTCTGCTCGCCCCTCACCAGTCTCTTCTCTGCTCGCCCCTCACCAGTCTCTTCTCTGCTCGCCCCTCACCAGTCTCTTCTCTGCTCGCCCCTCACCAGTCTCTTCTCTGCTCGCCCCTCACCAGTCTCTTCTCTGCTCGCCCCTCACCAGTCTCTTCTCTGCTCGCCCCTCACCAGTCTCTTCTCTGCTCGCCCCTCACCAGTCTCTTCTCTGCTCGCCCCTCACCAGTCTCTTCTCTGCTCGCCCCTCACCAGTCTCTTCTCTGCTCGCCCCTCACCAGTCTCTTCTCTGCTCGCCCCTCACCACTCTCTTCTCTGCTCGCCCCTCACCACCTCTCTTCTCTGCTCGCCCCTCACCACCTCTCTCTTCTCTGCTCGCCCCTCACCACTCTCTTCTCTGCTCGCCCCTCACCACTCTCTTCTCTGCTCGCCCCTCACCAGTCTCTTCTCTGCTCGCCCCTCACCAGTCTCTTCTCTGCCTCGCCCCTCACCAGTCTCTTCTCTGCTCGCCCCTCACCAGTCTCTTCTCTGCTCGCCCCTCACCAGTCTCTTCTCTGCTCGCCCCTCACCAGTCTCTTCTCTGCTCGCCCCTCACCAGTCTCTTCTCTGCTCGCCCCTCACCAGTCTCTTCTCTGCTCGCCCCTCACCAGTCTCTTCTCTGCTCACCACTCTCTTCTCTGCTCGCCCCTCACCAGTCTCTTCTCTGCTCGCCCCTCACCAGTCTCTTCTCTGCTTGCCCCTCACCAGTCTCTTCTCTGCTCACCACTCTCTTCTCTGCTCGCCCCTCACCAGTCTCTTCTCTGCTCGCCCCTCACCAGTCTCTTCTCTGCTCGCCCCTCACCAGTCTCTTCTCTGCTCGCCCCTCACCAGTCTCTTCTCTGCTCGCCCCTCACCAGTCTCTTCTCTGCTCGCCCCTCACCAGTCTCTTCTGACAATCCTTACCCTGCGGCCTCCTATTCTGAGAATATGCTCACCCAGCTTTCCCAGGCTGAAATCAAAAACTGGATTAAAATTAATATGGCTACCATGCACCCAAAAGGGCTTGTCATTCAGCTTTCTGGGGTTCCTGAAAGGCAGATCTGTCTCACAGAATGCTACCTTTCAGAAATCAGGGAAAGCTGAGTGATGACATCCCCTATGAGAACTGCAATGATTGTCATCCATCTTTCCCAGGACCCTGAGTGGCACCCTCTGTCTGAGCTGTAATGGCGACCATACTGGTTACTACCCAGCTTTCCTAGAATCAGATATTGAATATTTTGGGGGGGGGGGGGGTGTCTTCCGTATCTGCAGATACCACAAAAAGAAAAAAAAAAACTTTGCGCCTAATCCGTTTTCAGCACAAGAGCCATCTGTCCGGTAAATCGTGTAATCTGCCGCGCCGCCAAATCCCGCCATTTGTAGTAAAACACAGATTAAAAAAAAGGGAAATGGCTAACCGCGGCGCCGCGCTCCGATATTAATACTCGCCGCTTTGTGTATCTAATGGGAGCGGATTACACGGCCTGGCCGGATTAGCGGACGCCGCTATCTGATCCCGGGGCGGGGGAGGGGCTGTCAGATTAGTCCGGCTAAACCTCGCCGCCGGCTCCTCGCTGCCTCCAAGATTTACGCCCTTTGGATAATTCAGAGCAGAAGCGAATTAAAGCTTTAAGAAGGGAAATTAATCTCACGCAGATTTAGGCGGAGGACGCACAAAAAAACGGAACTAGGTCGCCGAGCGGCAAGGAGGGAAAGGACGGTGCGTCCTCCGAGGTGTCATTTATCTGTGCTCCCCTCCCCCCGCCACAGTTGGTTACCCATCACCTCATCAGAAGCTCAGGAAAGCTGGGTGACAGGGGCAGTGATCTGTCAGTAGGCTATGACACAACATAGCAGGGGCGGGGCACTGATCAGTAGACTATGACATAATACAGAGGAGGCGGGGAACTGATCAGTCAGGCTGGGATATAGTACAGTAGGGGCGGGGAACTGATCAGTCAGGCTGGGATATAGTACAGTAGGGGCGGGGCACTGATCAGTCAGGCTGGGATATAGTACAGAGGGGGCGGGGCACTGATCAGTCAGGCTGGGATATAGTACAGAGGGGGCGGGGCACTGATCAGTAGATTATGACACAGCAGGGGTGGGGCACTGATTGGTCAGTAGACTGGGATACAGTACAGAGAGGGCGGGGCACTGATCAGACTGATAGAGGGGCGGGGCACTGATCGGTCAGACTGACATACAGCGGGGGCGGGGCACTGATCGGTCAGTAGACTGGGATACAGTACAGAGAGGGCGTGGCACTGATCAGTAGACTATGACATAATACAGAGGGGGCGGGGCACTGATCAGTAGATTATGACATTACAGCAGGGGTGGGGCACTGATCGGTCAGTAGACTATGACAGAGGGGCGGGGCACTGATCGGTCAGTAGATTATGACATAATACAGAGGGGCGGGGCACTGATCAGACTGACATAATATAGCGGGGCGGGGCACTGATTGGTCAGTAGTCGGGGGGGGGGTGGGGGGGAAATCAGACAGTTTATAATGGTGAGGACTAGAAAGGGTTAACCTGCTTTAGATACAAAGTATCACCAGATAGCTTTGTGTATTTGCAGTTCCGGGGCTTGTTTGCGTGTAACGCTGTGTTGTGTATACACAGGAAGCGCGGTGTTTACATCGGCCGCGGTCACATATGGCGGAGGCGAGCGCCGTCTACGACAACACAACCAAACATGTTTAGGGTTTCTCATTGTATGTTTGCGCATCCGTCGGCGTAATCTGTCGCCATCGGCGTTTGTAAGCGACACCTGCGGGTAAACAGATCCATCGCCTGATACTTTGGAAAGTTGGGTCATTTGCATAAACGTTATAATCAGCCACTGATGCGCAACATCTTGTATTTTGACACAAAAAAAAAATCTATAAAAAGCGCAAGGAAAACGGCGAAAGCGCAACCCGTTTACATAAGAGTGACGGGGGATGGTGACGGGTGGGGGTGCTGTCTGACAACCTGACAACCGTCAGTCCTGGGGCCCCCACATGTGGCCCCGCACTCACCGATAGAGTTGACTCTGACGGGCGGGCTGGCGAGCGTGGAGGAGACGGACGGCTTGTGTGAACTGTTCCCACTGCTTATCCTGGAGGTGGGGACGTGCGGCGAGGTGGGTGACGCCGGCGACTTACTGTCCATCATCTTGGGCTTGGCAGACAGGTTCAGCGGCTGCGCGACGTCATCCTGTGAAAGACATGAGGAAGGTATGGTAAGTGACAAAGCAACCCAAAAAGTGCCAACGCCCCAACATACACCCCTCTACTTACTGATGACATCACTGGTTATTATGTATCAGTCACTGTGCCCTCCCACAATTCCCTGCACCATCCATAGATGAATAGAATGCCAGAACTGCAGTAAAGACTGACACTGAGACAGCAGTAGGAGAGCGAGCAGGGAGGGGCGGGGGATGAGGTACACGGCGCCCCTTCCATGCAGCCTCTCCTGGCATTGTGGGCATCTATGCAGGCACTACAGCAGGATGGTCACCTCGCCCAAGGAGGGTGTAACCTTGTATCAGGACCCCCGGGGGACGCAGCGCTAAAGAAAATGCAAACTGATCTGCAGTCACAAAGACTAAGAGTAAGACGGCGGCGGCGGTGCGAGGGGCGATCGTTTCCCAGCGCATTCACCCGCCATGACATGAAGGGCGTAAGGACGGAATTTCTATTAATACAATGTCAGATGTCAGCGCGTCTCCTCCGATCAGCGCCGCGCTCAGTGGGGTCAGCGCAGGGGTCACCCCGAATTATTCTAAATTGTAGTCTACACACTGTGGCCTGGAGAGACAGCGATGGGAAAGACAAGGGCGGACAGCGCCACCATCAGGATAAGACTGTAAGCCCAGCTGTCCACAAACCCTACAAACTTACACTCACACCAGATTTCTCCATCCTACAGTGTGTCAGTGCTCACTGTAATTCTAGAATTCTGTTCCTGAACCAGGAGGCTCAGGATAAACAGGGTAAGATAAATTCACAGAGAGCAAGGAATCATGGGAGCAGACGATGACTATAGATGGTGAGATGGGGGGTCCTGGGGGCAGAACTATCCACTGGTGAGACAGAGATCACCGATTCCTGACACTCCTGAGATTGTGATTCTGCTCACAGCAACCCGACCATCAGACCCGGAACCTGTCAGCAGTGTGAGCGGTTAGATACGAGGTCCCCGGGGGCCCCGACTGCAGCCTCCTGCGAGACCCTCATCATCCTCACTGTCAGTCCACAGCGCTCACTGCCATAGCAAGGTGACTACAACCTATTACTATCTGTTATCAGCCATGTCAGAAGGGGAGAGGCCGACTGTAGGACAGGGGAATACAATCTATTACTATCTGTTATCAGCCATGTCAGGAGAGGAGAGGCCGACTGTAGGACAGGTGAATACAATCTATTACTATCTGTTATCAGCCATGTCAGGAGGGGAGAGGCCGACTGTAGGACAGGGGAATACAATCTATTACTATCTGTTATCAGCCATGTCAGGGGGGGAGAGGCCGACTGTAGGACAGGTGACTACAACCTATTACTATCTGTTATCAGCCATGTCAGAAGGGGAGAGGCCGACTGTAGGACAGGGGAATACAATCTATTACTATCTGTTATCAGCCATGTCAGGAGGGGAGAGGCCGACTGTAGGACAGGGGAATACAATCTATTACTATCTGTTATCAGCCATGTCAGGAGGGGAGAGGCCGACTGTAGGACAGGGGAATACAATCTATTACTATCTGTTATCAGCCATGTCAGAAGGGGAGAGGCCGACTGTAGGACAGGGGAATACAATCTATTACTATCTGTTATCAGCCACGTCAGGAGGGGAGAGGCCGACTGTAGGACAGGGGAATACAATCTATTACTATCTGTTATCAGCCATGTCAGGAGGGGAGAGGCCGACTGTAGGACAGGGGAATACAATCTATTACTATCTGTTATCAGCCACATCAGGAGGGGAGAGGCCGACTGTAGGACAGGGGAATACAATCTATTACTATCTGTTATCAGCCACGTCAGGAGGGGAGAGGCCGACTGTAGGACAGGGGAATACAATCTATTACTATCTGTTATCAGCCACGTCAGGAGGGGAGAGGCCGACTGTAGGACAGGTGACTACAATCTATTACTATCTGTTATCAGCCACGTCAGGAGGGGAGAGGCCGACTGTAGGACAGGTGACTACAATCTATTACTATCTGTTATCAGCCATGTCAGGAGAGGAGAGGCCGACTGTAGAACAGGGGAATACAATCTATTACTATCTGTTATCAGCCATGTCAGGAGGGGAGAGGCCGACTGTAGGACAGGGGAATACAATCTATTACTATCTGTTATCAGCCATGTCAGGAGGGGAGAGGCCGACTGTAGGACAGGGGAATACAATCTATTACTATCTGTTATCAGCCACGTCAGGAGGGGAGAGGCCGACTGTAGGACAGGGGAATACAATCTATTACTATCTGTTATCAGCCATGTCAGGAGGGGAGAGGCCGACTGTAGGACAGGGGAATACAATCTATTACTATCTGTTATCCACCATGTCAGGAGAGGAGAGGCCGACTGTAGGACAGGGGAATACAATCTATTACTATCCGTTCTCAGCCGTGTCAGGAGGGGAGAGGCCGACTGTAGGACAGGGGAATACAATCTATTACTATCTGTTATCAGCCATGTCAGGAGAGGAGAGGCCGACTGTAGGACAGGTGACTACAATCTATTACTATCTGTTATCAGCCATGTCAGGAGGAGAGAGGCCGACTGTAGGACAGGGGAATACAATCTATTACTATCTGTTATCAGTCATGTCAGGAGAGGAGAGGCCGACTGTAGGACAGGGGAATACAATCTATTACTATCTGTTATCAGCCACGTCAGGAGGGGAGAGGCCGACTGTAGGACAGGGGAATACAATCTATTACTATCTTTTATCAGCCATGTCAGGAGGGGAGAGGCCGACTGTAGGACAGGGGAATACAATCTATTACTATCTGTTATCAGCCATGTCAGGAGGGGAGAGGCCGACTGTAGGACAGGGGAATACAATCTATTACTATCTGTTATCAGCCACGTCAGGAGGGGAGAGGCCGACTGTAGGACAGGGGAATACAATCTATTACTATCTGTTATCAGCCATGTCAGGAGGGGAGAGGCCGACTGTAGGACAGGGGAATACAATCTATTACTATCTTTTATCAGCCATGTCAGGAGGGGAGAGGCCGACTGTAGGACAGGGGAATACAATCTATTACTATCTGTTATCAGCCATGTCAGGAGGGGAGAGGCCGACTGTAGGACAGGGGAATACAATCTATTACTATCTGTTATCAGCCATGTCAGGAGGGGAGAGGCCGACTGTAGGACAGGGGAATACAATCTATTACTATCTGTTATCAGCCATGTCAGGAGGGGAGAGGCCGACTGTAGGACAGGGGAATACAATCTATTACTATCTGTTATCAGCCATGTCAGGAGAGGAGAGGCCGACTGTAGGACAGGGGAATACAATCTATTATCAGCCATTTCCGGCACTACGTTTATTATAAATACAGTATATATACACATATATACACACAGGTCAGATATGGACATGACTTTCAGTACTGACCCCTCGTCCTCCTCGGGGCCCCTCACTATTAGGGCCACATCAGGGATGGTGATGATGACGTTAATTGGCGACGTCTCTCCACATGATTCCAGGTGACTGTCACGTCAGTGCGATGCTCTGCAGCCACAGGTGACAGTTGGCCTGGTTACTTTGTGACGCTCTGCGGCATGAAACAGACGGACAGATAAATGCGGCTCGGCACGTGTCCATCAGCTCCAGCACTCAGGGCTCTGGGACTGAAATGGCGGGGGAGGGGGGTGCTGTGTCCGAACGTCGGCCTGACTGAAGGCGATGAACACGGCACCGCGGTCATGTGACCCCCCGGCCTAATCCATCAGGACATTTGCCCCTTGTCAGATGTGCTGCTCTTCAGCCAGGACCTTGATGGAGACGTTGCGACATCTGGAGGGACATGACCAGCAGGGACAGTGAGATTGTCAAATGTCACTTACTGGAGACGGCCGCGGCGGCTAACTGCAGGACACAGCGACTCTGGGGTCACGGAGGATATGGTGGAATCCGAACATCAAAGTCCAAGTGACTAAAGCCGACCGTAAATGCAAAGATTTACCGCAGTCTTATGATAAACGTACCAGAAAGTCAGTGTAGAAATGTCACACATGGAGGATTACTAGAATTGTATCAGATCCTCCTGAATAGAATGCCAGAACGACAGTAAAGACTGACACACAAGCAGAGCAGTAGAAGGAGATACTATGTAACAGGTTCAGGGCCTGTGGAAAGCTGGGTGACGACTTTACAGGATCTGCGGAAAGCTGGGTGACTACAGGCCGTTTCCTGATAGTCTTTGATATTTGGGGAGGGGTCGGCTCCGTTTCCATCTCTTTATATTTCCAGTGTGTACCATTTGGCGCGGCGGTCGCGTCTCTGGCTATTACGTGCAGGTGGAGCAGGATGAGGTGCAGCCCTGACCCGCAGCCTGGGTATTAAGATGTTGCAGATGAAAGGATTGCATTTACAGGAGGGGACAAGTCGTCGCGGGTCGGTCATGCGGAGCGCCGTGTCTGTCAGTCGCCTCCGTCGCCGCCATTAGGACACAATCTTGTTCTTTTATTACAAGTGAACTCTGCCGGATGGCGCAGCGGGGAGGACGAGTGAAATCAATGCGGAGGATTTCCAGGCTGCGCTCCGGGGTCGGCGCTCGCCTGTCATTTCCAGGTATTATCTTCGTCTTCTCTCTCTCGTGCTCGCGGTCTCCTACCGGCACTCAGCAGATTGAAAACAGCGGGGCTCAGTCATTGGCGCGCTCCGCTACTCCGCAGCCGCTCGCAGCTTTCTCCCTTTTTGTCCTTTTCTCTCAGTTTTTTTTTTTTCAATGTGCAAATGTGCCTGACGCGCTCGGCTCTGCTGCATCCCCGAGCGACTCCTGTTAACCCCTTCCAGGCCTGCACATCCCGGCCCACGCTGTTTCTCAGGGTCATGAGATGTCTGCAGCTGTCTAACAGGTCTCTACATCCTGTTCTGTACACACAGCTGACTTGTTACAATGTATCAGCGCAGATACTGAAACACAGTAACAAATCAGCATGTTCAGCAATGGTGGCCATCACCCAGCTTTCCCGGGAACTGAGTTTTTAAGCCCTTAATGGATGCAGTGGCATCAGAGCTCCGATGATCAGGAGCCTGGATCGCCATCCTGCGTGTCGCGTGCGCTGCGTACCTTGATTTTGGGCGGCGGGCTGCTCGTACTCTTCTCGGTGTTCAGACTTGTCGGGGACACGGCAGCGAGGTTTCCCTGCGGCATTCCTGGCATCTTGTTCCCTGGAGACACCTGCATGGCAGCGAGCTGTGCTGCGTACAGTTGCTGTGGAGAGAGATAGAGACGGGTGAGCGGGCGTCAGTGTCATGGCAGGAGCTGTCACCTGAACGCTGCCGGTCTCATGGGAAGAGGTGACAGCAGCCGGATGTCCCCAAGAAGAGACGTCCAGGCTGCAAAGTACGGCTGCAGAATACATATGGGAGGCTGGGGATAGAGAAGTAGTACTGTGCAGGCTGCTGGTGCACTACAAGATCCAGCATGGCCCGAGTACTAATACAATTACAACGTAGAATATATCAGCACTACTTCTGTAGACACTGCACAGTACAACTTCTCAATACCTGTATGTATGCATGAGCATTACACAGTACAACTTATTCATGTAAAGACATTACACAGTACAACTTATTCATGTAAAGACATTACACAGTACAACTTCTCAGTATCTCTCATTATGTATGTATAGACAGTGCACAAATAACATTGTATCAGTGAGGTAGCCCCTCATATAGTCACGTACAGTGCTGGCCAAAAGTATTGGCACCCCTGTAATTCTGTCAGATAATACTCCATTTCTTCCAGAAAATGATTGCAATCACAAATGCTTTGGTAATAAGATCTTCATTTAATTTGTCTTCAATGGAAAACCACAAAAAGAATTGTCAAAAAGCCAAATTGGATATCATTCCACACCAAACATAAAAAGGGGGTGGACAAAAGTATTGGCACCCTTTGAAAAATCATGTGATGCTTCTCTAATTAGTGTAATTAACAGCACCTGTTACTTACCTGTGGCACATAACAGGTGGCGGCAATAACTAAATCACACTTGCCGCCAGTTGAAATGGATTAAAGTTGACTCAACCTCTGTCCTGTGTCCTTGTGTGTACCACATTGAGCATGGAGAAAAGAAAGAAGACCAAAGAACTGTCTGAGGACTTGAGATGCAAAATTGTGAGGAAGCATGAGCAATCTCAAGGCTACAAGTCCATCTCCAAAGACCTGAATGTTTCTGTGTCTACCGTGCGCAGTGTCATCAAGAAGTGTAAAGCCCATGGCACTGTGGCTAACCTCCCGAGATGTGGACGGAAAAGAAAGATTGTGCGGATGGTGGCTAAAGAACCCCGACTAACATCCAAACAAGTTCTAGCTGCCCTGCAGTCCGAGGGTACAACAGTGTCAACCCGTACTATCCGTCGGCGTCTGAATGAAAAGGGACTCTATGGTAGGATACCCAGGAAGACCCCACTTCTGACCCAGAGACAGAAAAAAGCCAAAACTTACCTGAGAAAGCCAAAAACTTTTTGGAAGAATGTTCTCTGGTCAGATGAGACAAAAGTAGAGCTTTTTGGGAAAAGGCATGAACATAGAGTTTACAGGGAAAAAAAGAGGCCTTCAAAGAAAAGAACACGGTCCCTACAGTCAGACATGGCGGAGGTTCCCTGATGTTTTGGGGTTGCTTTGCTGCCTCTGGCACTGGACTGCTTGACCGTGTGCATGGCATTATGAAGTCTGCAGCATAATGTAGGGCCCAGTGTGAGAAAGCTGGGTCTCCCTCAGAGGTCATGGGTCTTCCAGCAGGACAATGACCCAAAACACACTTCAAAAAGCACTAGAAAATGGTTTGAGAGAAAGCACTGGAGACTTGTAAAGTGGCAGCAATGAGTCCAGACCTGAATCCCATAGAACACCCAAGGAGAGATCTCACAATGGCAGTTTGGAGAAGGCACCTTCACATCTCAGGGACCTGGAGAAATTCCAGCAGAGCATTGGAAGAAACTCATTGATGGTTACCGGAAGCGGTTGTTCGCAGTTATTTTGTCTAAAGGTTGTGCTACCAATAACACCTATAAGTACCTGGGTTTGCTCCTTAATAATAAGCTGGACTGGGCAGATCATATGGAGGCCCTGTACAGGAAGGGCTACAGCAGGCTCTACCTGCTTAGGAAGCTGAGAGCCTTTGGAATCCGGGGGGCACTTCTTAGAACTTTCTTCAACTCGGTAGTGGCATCAGCCATCTTCTTTGGAGTGGCCTGCTGGGGGAGCAGTATATCAACCAGGGACAGAAATAAACTTGACAAGCTGATTAGAAGGGCCAGCTCTGTCCTGGGGAGCCCACTGGACCCAGTGCAGGTGGTGGGTGACAGAAGGATACTGTCCGTGGTGAGCTCCATGCAGAAGAAGAAGTCCCATCCCATGCATGAGACTGTGATCGCGCTGAGCAGTACTGTCAGTGACCGACTGCTCCACCCTAGGTGTGAGAAGGAGCGCTATCGGAAGTCTTTCCTCCCCACCGCGGTTAGGCTGTACAACCAACACCGACCTAAGCAGAGATCATTACACACAGAGAACTGAAATATCTCTCTGCCTGTTATATCCCCCCCCCCCCCTCTGATACGCCCTATCTGTCTGTCTGCTATTAATGTAATGCCTCTCACCTTGGAACATTCCTGTACATGTTGTATTTGTATTTGTATCTGCTTATCTTATCTTATCTTTGCTGCTGTAACACACTGAATTTCCCCACTGTGGGACTATTATTATTATTAAGCTGAGGGTGCCAATACTTATGTCCGGCCCATTTTTGGAGTTTTGTGTAAAATGATCAATGATTTGACTTTTTTTTCATTCTCTTTTGTGTTTTTTCATTGAAAGCAAAATAAATGAAGATCTTATTACCAAAGCATTTGTGATTGCAATCATTTTCTGGAAGAAATTGTGCATTATCTGACAGAATTGCAGGGGTGCCAATACTTTTGGCCAGCACTGTATCAGTGAGGTAGTTTGCGCCTCGCGCCTCCTCTTCACGTTCCGGTCTGATGCTCTGCACGTCCATCACTCTATCATAGTGGCGATCAGAGGCTCGGACGCTTCTGCCTTGTGCTCCGGCCCCTCCGACACGAGACTCAAGACGCAGCAGCCGGAGGAAGAAAATAAAAGGAAATGTCCCCTGAAAGGCGCGACTGTAAATGTGCGGATCTCGGGGAGTTCCAAGGCGAATGTGAGGGGGCGACTAATCGGAAGTGACAGGCGGTGGCCGCGGCTCCTCACCGGGCAAAATGCACTTGGTTGCTGGGTTGGTTGAGGGCCATGGAGGAGAATGAAGACGCGAGAGGAACACGGGCGACGCTGCCCCTCCAGACGTCAGGCGGGTAATGTGCTGAGTGAATATCAAAGTGACGGAGTGAGCGGCGGCTGCTACGGGGGAGGGGGCACCAAAACAGAGGATTCTGCGAGCAACAAGCAGAAAATCTGCAAAAACACACAAAAAGATACAAAATGTCTTAAAGTCCTGTGAGCCAAGATGGGGCCAGGTGGTGACATGGGCGGGGCTGGTACCATGCAGGGGCCCCATGAGCACCCCACCCCCAGGTATGTCTGTGTCACTGGGGCCCCTGTGCTCTCCAGCTGCGCCCCCGCACAAAGTTCTGTTGTCTGATACAATGTAACATGTTGGGCCGCTCTAGAACCTTCCACTCTAGAACTTTCTGCTGCCAGTGCCTTGTACAGTTTCTTTGTCGCTCATTATTCGGATTTCTCGTCCAGGTTTTCCCTACGTGGGCCGGACGTCCTGACACCTACACGGCGCGGCGGCGAGCAGCCTATGAGCTCATGTTTACTCTCCAACTCCGGCCGACTCCTTAATACTAACCAAACACAGCTGCCGAGGATTTGATGTAAAGATCCGTGACAACCTCCTGACGGGCTCCCAAATAATATTACAGCCGAGGCGGGGGAGGGGGCCAACTGACAGCTAAACATTGTATCACAGGACAGGAAATGTAACCAGTGACAAACTCAGCTCTGCTACATCTGGACGCTGCGTCACAATGCAGGGAGATGGGACAAATTCACACTTAGCTCCCCAGGATGATGATGGGGTCCTCGGCGTAGCATCGCTGATCACTCGTGCCCCTCCTCCCATCCTCCGCACACCATCTCCACGCAGTGCGCCGTAATCTATCACAATATGTTGCAGCATCTGCCTCTCCATATGATGTACGACCCGTCTGATTGACCCTCTTCATGTCCTAGTGGAGGAGCCGATCATTACAGAGAGGAGGCAGAAGGAGCCCCGCGCCTCGCTGAGGTCATCAATCACCAATCATCAATACATGTGTGAGAGCCCAGTGTGCGGGGAATCCAGATGTCACCTGCAGTCCTATGTAACACCACAGATAACACAGTGATAACTCTCTGAGTACAGATAATGTAGTAGATGTCACCTGCAGTCCTATGTAACACCACAGATAACACAGTGATAACTCTCTGAGTACAGATAATGTAGTAGATGTCACCTGCAGTCCTATGTAACACCACAGATAACACAGTGATAACTCTCTGAGTACAGATAATGTAGTAGGTGTCACCTGCAGTCCTATGTAACACCACAGATAACACACAGTGATAACTCTCTGAGTACAGATAATGTAGTAGATGTCACCTGCAGTCCTATGTAACACCACAGATAACACAGTGATAACTCTCTGAGTACAGATAATGTAGTAGGTGTCACCTGCAGTCCTATGTAACACCACAGATAACACAGTGATAACTCTCTGAGTACAGATCATGTAGTAGATGTCACCTGCAGTCCTATGTAACACCACAGATAACACAGTGATAACTCTCTGAGTACAGATAATGTAGTAGATGTCACCTGCAGTCCTATGTAACACCACAGATAACACAGTGATAACTCTCTGAGTACAGATAATGTAGTAGTGTCACCTGCAGTCCTATGTAACACCACAGATAACACACAGTGATAACTCTCTGAGTACAGATAATGTAGTAGTGTCACCTGCAGTCCTATGTAACACCACAGATAACACACAGTGATAACTCTCTGAGTACAGATAATGTAGTAGTGTCACCTGCAGTCCTATGTAACACCACAGATAACACAGTGATAACTCTCTGAGTACAGATAATGTAGTAGATGTCACCTGCAGTCCTATGTAACACCACAGATAACACAGTGATAACTCTCTGAGTACAGATAATGTAGTAGATGTCACCTGCAGTCCTATGTAACACCACAGATAACACAGTGATAACTCTCTGAGTACAGATAATGTAGTAGATGTCACCGGCAGTCCTATGTAACACCACAGATAACACAGTGATAACTCTCTGAGTACAGATAATGTAGTAGATGTCACCTGCAGTCCTATGTAACACCACAGATAACAGTGATAACTCTCTGAGTACAGATAATGTAGTAGTGTCACCTGCAGTCCTATGTAACACCACAGATAACACACAGTGATAACTCTCTGAGTACAGATAATGTAGTAGATGTCACCTGCAGTCCTATGTAACACCACAGATAACACACAGTGATAACTCTCTGAGTACAGATAATGTAGTAGTGTCACCTGCAGTCCTATGTAACACCACAGATAACACAGTGATAACTCTCTGAGTACAGATAATGTAGTAGTGTCACCTGCAGTCCTATGTAACACCACAGATAACACACAGTGATAACTCTCTGAGTACAGATAATGTAGTAGATGTCACCTGCAGTCCTATGTAACACCACAGATAACACAGTGATAACTCTCTGAGTACAGATAATGTAGTAGATGTCACCTGCAGTCCTATGTAACACCACAGATAACACAGTGATAACTCTCTGAGTACAGATAATGTAGTACATGTCACCTGCAGTCCTATGTAACACCACAGATAACACAGTGATAACTCTCTGAGTACAGATAATGTAGTAGTGTCACCTGCAGTCCTATGTAACACCACAGATAACACAGTGATAACTCTCTGAGTACAGATAATGTAGTAGTGTCACCTGCAGTCCTATGTAACACCACAGATAACACAGTGATAACTCTCTGAGTACAGGTAATGTAGTAGTGTCACCTGCAGTCCTATGTAACACCACAGATAACACAGTGATAACTCTCTGAGTACAGATAATGTAGTAGGTGTCACCTGCAGTCCTATGTAACACCACAGATAACACAGTGATAACTCTCTGAGTACAGATAATGTAGTAGTGTCACCTGCAGTCCTATGTAACACCACAGATAACACAGTGATAACTCTCTGAGTACAGATAATGTAGTAGATGTCACCTGCAGTCCTATGTAACACCACAGATAACACACAGTGATAACTCTCTGAGTACAGATAATGTAGTAGATGTCACCTGCAGTCCTATGTAACACCACAGATAACACAGTGATAACTCTCTGAGTACAGATAATGTAGTAGTGTCACCTGCAGTCCTATGTAACACCACAGATAACACAGTGATAACTCTCTGAGTACAGATAATGTAGTAGATGTCACCTGCAGTCCTATGTAACAGCACAGATAACACAGTGATAACTCTCTGAGTACAGATAATGTAGTAGATGTCACCTGCAGTCCTATGTAACACCACAGATAACACAGTGATAACTCTCTGAGTACAGATAATGTAGTAGTGTCACCTGCAGTCCTATGTAACACCACAGATAACACAGTGATAACTCTCTGAGTACAGATAATGTAGTAGATGTCACCTGCAGTCCTATGTAGCACCACAGATAACACACAGTGATAACTCTCTGAGTACAGATAATGTAGTAGTGTCACCTGCAGTCCTATGTAACACCACAGATAACACACAGTGATAACTCTCTGAGTACAGGTAATGTAGTAGATGTCACCTGCAGTCCTATGTAACACCACAGATAACACAGTGATAACTCTCTGAGTACAGGTAATGTAGTAGATGTCACCTGCAGTCCTATGTAGCACCACAGATAACACAGTGATAACTCTCTGAGTACAGATAATGTAGTAGATGTCACCTGCAGTCCTATGTAACACCACAGATAACACAGTGATAACTCTCTGAGTACAGATAATGTAGTAGTGTCACCTGCAGTCCTATGTAACACCACAGATAACACAGTGATAACTCTCTGAGTACAGATAATGTAGTAGTGTCACCTGCAGTCCTATGTAACACCACAGATAACACAGTGATAACTCTCTGAGTACAGATAATGTAGTAGTGTCACCTGCAGTCCTATGTAACACCACAGATAACACAGTGATAACTCTCTGAGTACAGATAATGTAGTAGATGTCACCTGCAGTCCTATGTAACACCACAGATAACACAGTGATAACTCTCTGAGTACAGATAATGTAGTAGATGTTACCTGCAGTCCTATGTAACACCACAGATAACACAGTGATAACTCTCTGAGTACAGATAATGTAGTAGATGTCACCTGCAGTCCTATGTAACACCACAGATAACACAGTGATAACTCTCTGAGTACAGATAATGTAGTAGATGTCACCTGCAGTCCTATGTAACACCACAGATAACACAGTGATAACTCTCTGAGTACAGATAATGTAGTAGTGTCACCTGCAGTCCTATGTAACACCACAGATAACACAGTGATAACTCTCTGAGTACAGATAATGTAGTAGATGTCACCTGCAGTCCTATGTAACACCACAGATAACACAGTGATAACTCTCTGAGTACAGATAATGTAGTAGTGTCACCTGCAGTCCTATGTAACACCACAGATAACACAGTGATAAATCTCTGAGTACAGATAATGTAGTAGTGTCACCTGCAGTCCTATGTAACACCACAGATAACACAGTGATAACTCTCTGAGTACAGATAATGTAGTAGATGTCACCTGCAGTCTTATGTAACACCACAGATAACACACAGTGATAACTCTCTGAGTACAGATAATGTAGTAGATGTCACCTGCAGTCCTATGTAACACCACAGATAACACAGTGATAACTCTCTGAGTACAGATAATGTAGTAGATGTCACCTGCAGTCCTATGTAACACCACAGATAACACAGTGATAACTCTCTGAGTACAGATAATGTAGTAGATGTCACCTGCAGTCCTATGTAACACCACAGATAACACAGTGATAACTCTCTGAGTACAGATAATGTAGTAGATGTCATCTGCAGTCCTATGTAACACCACAGATAACACAGCGATAACTCTCTGAGTACAGATAATGTAGTAGATGTCACCTGCAGTCCTATGTAACACCACAGATAACACACAGTGATAACTCTCTGAGTACAGATAATGTAGTAGATGTCACCTGCAGTCCTATGTAACACCACAGATAACACAGTGATAACTCTCTGAGTACAGATAATGTAGTAGGTGTCACCTGCAGTCCTATGTAACACCACAGATAACACACAGTGATAACTCTCTGAGTACAGATAATGTAGTAGTGTCACCTGCAGTCCTATGTAACACCACAGATAACACACAGTGATAACTCTCTGAGTACAGATAATGTAGTAGATGTCACCTGCAGTCCTATGTAACACCACAGATAACACAGTGATAACTCTCTGAGTACAGATAATGTAGTAGGTGTCACCTGCAGTCCTATGTAACACCACAGATAACACAGTGATAACTCTCTGAGTACAGATAATGTAGTAGATGTCACCTGCAGTCCTATGTAACACCACAGATAACACAGTGATAACTCTCTGAGTACAGATAATGTAGTAGTGTCACCTGCAGTCCTATGTAACACCACAGATAACACAGGGATAACTCTCTGAGTACAGACAATGTAGTAGGTGTCACCTGCAGTCCTATGTAACACCACAGATAACACAGTGATAACTCTCTGAGTACAGATAATGTAGTAGATGTCACCTGCAGTCCTATGTAACACCACAGATAACACAGTGATAACTCTCTGAGTACAGATAATGTAGTAGATGTCACCTGCAGTCCTATGTAACACCACAGATAACACAGTGATAACTCTCTGAGTACAGATAATGTAGTAGATGTCACCTGCAGTCCTATGTAACACCACAGATAACACAGTGATAACTCTCTGAGTACAGATAATGTAGTAGTGTCACCTGCAGTCCTATGTAACACCACAGATAACACAGTGATAACTCTCTGAGTACAGATAATGTAGTAGATGTCACCTGCAGTCCTATGTAACACCACAGATAACACAGTGATAACTCTCTGAGTACAGATAATGTAGTAGATGTCACCTGCAGTCCTATGTAACACCACAGATAACACACAGTGATAACTCTCTGAGTACAGATAATGTAGTAGATGTCACCTGCAGTCCTATGTAACACCACAGATAACACAGTGATAACTCTCTGAGTACAGATAATGTAGTAGTGTCACCTGCAGTCCTATGTAACACCACAGATAACACAGTGATAACTCTCTGAGTACAGATAATGTAGTAGATGTCACCTGCAGTCCTATGTAACACCACAGATAACACAGTGATAACTCTCTGAGTACAGATAATGTAGTAGGTGTCACCTGCAGTCCTATGTAACACTAGATATATTACTTGCAGTCCTATGTAACACTAGATATATTACTTGCAGTCCTATGTAACACTAGATATATTACTTGCAGTCCTATGTAACACTAGATATATTACTTGCAGTCCTATGTAACACTAGATATATTACTTGCAGTCCTATGTAACACTAGATATATTACTTGCAGTCCTATGTAACACTAGATATATTACTTGCAGTCCTATGTAACACTAGCTATATTACTTGCAGTCCTATGTAACAGCACAGATCACCTCCTCAGCTCTGCTACATATGACTATTGGCTGGCAGTCAGTGACTACATTTCCGGGTAGATTTGTTCCGATGTCCTCGCTAATAAACATTCTCTGGCGCTTCTGCCTCATTAATACTCGGGAATTTGGCGCAGTTTTCTCAATATTCGTCCAGACAGAAAAATCCATTACTCTGAGTTCCAGCTCTGGAGCACTTAATGGCGGAGACTCCCCTGACGCCCAGGATGAAGGTACAAGGTGGTGAGATACAGAACTGCGGAGACAGAAAATGGCGCAAACACATCCGCACTGTCTGTACCATCGCCTGGCACGACAATAGGGGGCGGGGTCACAGGGATACAATGTTGCAACAAATGTATCAGCACTTGGTGACAGGTAAACTGAGCGCAGACTCCAGAGCAGCTGAATGGGGAGGGGGTGTGAGCTGCCCCCATGTCATGTAGTGGATCAAATACTGTAAGGAGGAGGAATTGAGAAGTTTGTGTAATTTCTGGGGCCCCCCTCCCCATCATCTCCCAGATTCATGGCTGCGGCCGTCACACCCGACCCCGACCTCAGTGACCTCTGACAAGATGTGGAGGTCATTGGCAGTAAATGGAGGCCTTGGCATGATGAGGGCGCCAGAGAGCGAGGCTGACAGAATTTATCATCTCAAAGACTGTGGCGGGCAGAGGAGAATTGGAGAGTCCCCCGAGAACTGACTAGTCCGCATTTACCCTTGCTGAGGGGTCAGTGCTTGTAACTATGAGAAAAGACCCCTAGAGTGAGGCACTACAACTCACACAATGCCATGCTCTGCTTGGAGGGATAGCTCTACTTATCCAGTCTTCTGATGCAGGAATAAAATACTGGATGGCAGTGAAAACTGACACAGGCAAAGTAGAAGTAGTGCAGGAAAGAGAAGGCGGCACATCATAGTGCAGGATTTATGGAAAGCTGGGTGACAGTAAACATCAGTGGATATATTATGTCTTATGGGAGGGCCGAGGGTAAAGAGCTGACAATCTATCCCGGATCAAGTCGCAGCAGTGATCCGATCTTCTGCCATACTTAGAAGGGGAGACCCTGCCTTGTGTAAGTATTGACGCCCCCGGCCTGCAGAACACGGGACACAGTCATGGCGGGATGAATCATCGGTACGGAGCAGAAATGAAGATACAAGCCCTTAGGGCCTGCTGAAACAATCCGTTCATTGGAAAGATGGGTGGCAACCAATACGGCCACCATCACACCTCCTGCAGGGACTGTCACTCAGCTTTTTAGACCCCCTGAAAGACAAATCTGCTTAAATACACAGTGCTATATCTCAGTCTCCCATAGTCATCAGGAATCCAGAAAAGTTGGGTGACAATCAATATGGCTGCTATCAGTGCTCTGGCAGGGGTTGCCACTCAGCTTTCCAGGCTCCTGAACAACAACCTATAAACAGACAGTCTAAAGGAAATGGTGGGAATATATACCATGCCAAGAGCTCTGCGTACTACAACTCCCAGCCTGCCCCATAGGTGAAATACTCCTCATTGTCCCTGGATACAATAGAAGTCACTGCACCGAAAAGCCAGAAATATGGGGGAGGGGGTACAGAGACATTCGCCATCCCGCAGTTTCCTTTGTCCAAATGTCAAGAAGCCGCGGGGCCCCTTCTGGGCGGAGATCACAATGTCAGCGGCTGAGCACAAGCTGCCCCTGGGCACTGCCTTTCCATGGGCTTTAATGCCAACCCACATGGGCCAGGGGGCAGGACGGGCGACCTAAATACTGCGCTGCAGAGAGAGGAATCGTCTGCCGCCTCCATGAGCACAAACCATTCACAAACAACTACTCCCAGCATGTTCACTTTGCAGCAGGTAGTAAATCACTTCCTCAAAGATGGCGGCAATTTTGTCTGGACCGGCCCAGTGGACAATTTCACTTTGTTGTTAAAGCGACCGTATACTGAAGTGTTAGGAGTCTAGTTTAGCAAGATGGCGGATTTACTGCGCGGCCCTGGACGCAATATTTACTGAGAGTACTTGGGAGGGAGAACCAGATACAAATGTTATATCTGATGGATACAAATGTTATAATATTATATGTGATGGATACAAATGTTATATCTACTGGATACAAATGTTATAATGTTATATGTGATGGATACAAATATTATATCCGGTGGATACAAATGTTATAATGTTATATCTACTGGATACAAATGTTATATCTACTGGATACAAATGTTAGAATGTTATATCTGATGGATGCAAATGTTATAATGTTATATGTGATGGATACAAATATTATATCCGGTGGATACAAATGTTATAATGTTATATCTGATGGATACAAAATGTTATATGTTATATCTACTGGATACAAATGTTATAATGTTATATCTGATGGATACAAATGTTATAATGTTATATCTACTGGATACAAATGTTATAATGTTATATGTGATGGATACAAATGTTATAATGTTATAACTGATGGATACAAATGTTATAATGTTATATGTGATGGATACAAATGTTATATGTGATGGATACAAATGTTATAATGTTATATCTACTGGATACAAATGTTATAATGTTATAACTGATGGATACAAATGTTATAATGTTATATCTACTGGATACAAATGTTATAATGTTATATCTGATGGATACAAATGTTATAATGTTATATGTGATGGATACAAATGTTATAATGTTATATGTGATGGATACAAATGTTATATCTGATGGATACAAATGTTATATCTGATGGATACAAATGTTATATGTGATGGATACAAATGTTATAATGTTATAACTGATGGATACAAATGTTATATCTGATGGATACAAATGTTATATGTGATGGATACAAAATGTTATATGTGATGGATACAAATGTTATAATATTATATGTGATGGATACAAATGTTATAATGTTATATCTACTGGATACAAATGTTATAATGTTATATGTGATGGATACAAATGTTATAATGTTATATGTGATGGATACAAATCTTATAATGTTATATGTGATGGATACAAATATTATATCTGATGGATACAAATCTTATAATGTTATAACTGATGGATACAAATGTTATAATGTTATATCTGATGGATACAAATGTTGCAATGTGACCTGTAGCCCCGCCCCTTGCCATATAATACCAATTGTGATAAATCGGGTGTTCTTTATATGTTGCGTTTTCTACAGACACTGCGCCATTTGTTCCGTAGACAGATGGACGCAGGGCCCCATTGTCTTGTGGGGTGAGAGCAGATTTAGCGGCAGCGAGTGTCTCCAGGGACGAGTGGGCAAGGTGCGTTCTCTCCGAGAGGAGAATCCTATTAAATCTCATTATGATATTGTTTACAGGGGAAGTGAAACGCGCTGGATGTGACAATGGTGCCAACAGCTGCCGTCCCCTCCTCGGGCCGCACCGCGCCGCGCGCTCCACTCGCCGGTATTAGTGCCAATTAATCAGCGCTATTGTTGTGTCCTGATTAACAAACTATCGGCCGGGAAATGAGAACAATCACTGGGAGAATTCGGTGCCCCGGGGGGATTAGGATCTTTGTGGTGCGACAAGTGGCAGTCACCCCCCAGAACGCAGCGGCGGTGGCGGCAGCTGCAAGGCGCTCTGCGGGATTAAAGATGGCGTCACCTCTGCTCGGAGAAGGTCTCTTAGTAACAATAACGTATCTTCTGTCGGAAGTCGCAAAGTAACGTCGAGGAGTCCAAGCATCATACAGAAACAGCAGAGTGAAAAAGGGTCCAACCCCGGCAGTGTTTCAGGACCTTTTTAGGCTCACAGACACAAGGTCACCATCCTAAATGTACTTGCAGGGGGTGAATATTTTTGCAATGATTTGTGCTGCTGCTATGTACAGAGTTGCTTCCTATCTGATGTTTCAGCACTGGATATATTAAAACCTACAAGCAAATCTAAGTTTGCGGTGACGAGATTTGTTTCCGTTGCATTTCAAGAGGGTGTTGGGGCCACACTTTGGGGACTGGGCGTGGGTCTCCATGTAACCTATACGCCTGGCGGTGCTCAGGTTGCTGGGATCCAGCGCGCGTCTCTGACGTCACAATGCAGGACAGATAAGATCCCATTGTGCTCTGAATCCGGCGGCGAAGTCAATGATTAAATCACATTGTTCCTGCGTCTGCCGCTGATCTGTGTCACATGTGTCATGCCGGGATTAACCCCTCAAGGCTGTGCCTATAGATTA
Organism: Leptodactylus fallax; assembly: GCA_947044405.1. Taxonomy (NCBI): domain Eukaryota; kingdom Metazoa; phylum Chordata; class Amphibia; order Anura; family Leptodactylidae; genus Leptodactylus; species Leptodactylus fallax. The sequence continues at coordinate 250,386 of CAMRHE010000891.1, forward strand.
ATGTTTGCGTATATCTTGGTGCCCGCAGGCTACTGCTGCTTTGTTGTATCCAAATACTATGGACAACCCCTTTAAGGCAAATGAGGAAGGGGGGTTTTATGTTCATAGCCCCCACCACAAACATAAGCTATAGACCCGTGTATCCACACATTACACAGTCATTCACTAGTCACTGAGGACTCTAAGAAAGCTGGGTGACAATCAGTATGATTCCAACAGCCCCCATGGCATCTGTCACCCAACTTTTCAGATTCCTGAGAGTCAAGCCACCATAGATACACAGCGATAAATCCTACACATCTATGACCAGGCAGATTCTAGGAAAGATGGGTGACAACCCTTACAGGAGACATAATATCATCTATACTGGTTGTCACCCAGCTTTCCCAGCAAGAGATGAAGCAGGACTGTGCAGAATTTATAAGACAAGTCATAAAACATACAACAGTGGTGAGTGCTCTGTGGACTACAACTCCCAGCCTGCTCAGGTCTCCTCCCGCAGCACTTTGGGTTAGGACACCCCTTGTAAACACAGAGAATGACTTTAAATCTGTCCTCATCGTGCGGAGCGGGGTCTTACCTGTAGCTGTAGGGGCCCCAGGCCCGGGGAGGCGGCGGCGGCGGCGGCAGCTGCCATGGTGGTGGGAATCAGCTGTACGGGGTAAGGGTCACCTGGGTAGGAGAATAAGAGTTGTCAGCACCTTTTATCTCTGCTCCACCTGCACACTGCGCTCCGCCACTCTGCCCTTACTAAGTCGCCTTTTGTGCTCTGCACCTCATGAAAAGCTTCTATTGTGTTGTGGCCTTTTACTCGCACTCTTCACAATCCGAGCTGGGAGAGGAATGCGAATAAAAGAAGACGGAAACCTCGAGCTTCATACTAACCACTGTGTATAGGGAACAGGAGGAAGATGCAGAGCGGTGGTCATACGGGGCTCTCTAGAATGCAGAGCGGTGCTCATACGGGGCTCTCTAGAATGCAGAGCGGTGCTCATATGGGGCTCTCTAGAATGCAGAGCGGTGCTCACACGGGGCTCTCTAGAATGCAGAGCGGTGCTCATACGGGGCTCTCTAGAATGCAGAGCGGTGCTCATACGGGGCTCTCTAGAATGCAGAGCGGTGCTCACACGGAGCTCTCTAGAATGCAGAGCGGTGCTAATACGGGGCTCTCTAGAATGCAGAGCGGTGCTCACACGGGGCTCTCTAGAATGCAGAGCGGTGCTCATACGGGGCTCTCTAGAATGCAGAGCTGTGGTCGTACGGGGCTCTCTAGAATGCAGAGCTGTGGTCATACGGGGCTCTCTAGAATGCAGAGCGGTGCTCATACGGGGCTCTCTAGAATGCAGAGCGGTGCTCATACGGGGCTCTCTAGAATGCAGAGCTGTGGTCATACGGGGCTCTCTAGAATGCAGAACGGTGCTCATACGGGGCTCTCTAGAATGCAGAGCTGTGGGCATACGGGGCTCTTTAGAATGCAGAGCGGTGCTCATACGGGGCTCTCTAGAATGCAGAGCGGTGCTCATACGGGGCTCTCTAGAATGCAGAGCTGTGGTCATACGGGGCTCTCTAGAATGCAGAGCGGTGCTCATACGGGGCTCTCTAGAATGCAGAGCGGTGCTCACACGGAGCTCTCTAGAATGCAGAGCGGTGCTAATACGGGGCTCTCTAGAATGCAGAGCGGTGCTCACACGGGGCTCTCTAGAATGCAGAGCGGTGCTCATACGGGGCTCTCTAGAATGCAGAGCTGTGGTCATACGGGGGCTCTCTAGAATGCAGAGCTGTGGTCATACGGGGCTCTCTAGAATGCAGAGCGGTGCTCATACGGGGCTCTCTAGAATGCAGAGCGGTGCTCATACGGGGCTCTCTAGAATGCAGAGCTGTGGTCATACGGGGCTCTCTAGAATGCAGAACGGTGCTCATACGGGGCTCTCTAGAATGCAGAGCTGTGGGCATACGGGGCTCTTTAGAATGCAGAGCGGTGCTCATACGGGGCTCTCTAGAATGCAGAGCGGTGCTCATACGGGGCTCTCTAGAATGCAGAGCGGTGCTCATACGGGGCTCTCTAGAATGCAGAGCGGTGCTCACACGGGGCTCTCTAGAATGCAGAGCGGTGCTCATACGGGGCTCTCTAGAATGCAGAGCGGTGCTCATACGGGGCTCTCTAGAATGCAGAGCGGTGCTCATACGGGGCTCTCTAGAATGCAGAGCGGTGCTCATACGGGGCTCTCTAGAATGCAGAGCGGTGCTCATACGGGGCTCTCTAGAATGCAGAGCGGTGCTCATACGGGGCTCTCTAGAATGCAGAGCTGTGGTCATACGGGGCTCTCTAGAATGCAGAGCGGTGCTCATACGGGGCTCTCTAGAATGCAGAGCTGTGGTCATACGGGGCTCTCTAGAATGCAGAGCGGTGCTCATACGGGGCTCTCTAGAATGCAGAGCGGTGCTCATACGGGGCTCTCTAGAATGCAGAGCTGTGGTCATACGGGGCTCTCTAGAATGCAGAGCTGTGCTCATACGGGGCTCTCTAGAATGCGGCAGAAATGATTTAATAGCAGGAGCAGGCCGGATCATAATTAGCAGAAAGACCCTGTGTAGTGGCAGTAATGTGCCTGATGGGGCAGGGACGTACAAGGTGGGGCAGGGACCGTGTACGGAGGGGCAGGGACCGTGTACGGCAGTTCTGACGCCAGTGACCTGATTAGCGGGGACCAGCTTAAAGTGACATGACATAATATTTACAATTAATAGGGATGAGCGGGCGCTGTAGGTTCGGCCGCTGATATGATTATCTCTTTATCTCCGCGCTCAGCTGATGATACAGAATAGATTATGGCGGATAAAGAGGAAATTTGTTTGACTGAGCAAAAGTCATGAAGTCTTCCAGGAGAACGACCGACTAAAGAGCCATGACTAATGTCTGCGGGCGGGCGGGGGTCACATACTTATATATAAAGCAGTTTATACACTGTTCTGATAAGCAGAATTTTATAGGATGCTCTTAAAGGGCCATTAACCCTTGCAGCATATCACAGTGCAACATCTAAAAAGGTACCTGAGCTCCCATAATGCATTGCAGGACCTGGTATAGACACTGAGAGCAATGCAGCTCTAGGTGTGACTGGAGTAGACGGACATGGACGTCTGCTGGGATTGATACTTACTGCATCCGGCCTTATAGCTGAATCCAGGGGGGATGAGGAAACCTTGCTGGGCGGCTGCGGCGGCGGCTAACGTCCTCTGGTCTGGAGGGAACACTGGGATCATCAGGGGAGGCAGCTGACCCTGCACCTGGAGAACACAAGCAGGAGAAACGGGGTCATAGATGTGCCCTGCATATACATATATACACTATATGCCTGTATATATGGCTATATAGTATCCATCCTGTATATGTATGTATATATATATATATATATATACATACACACACACACAAAAGATTCACACAGCACATCCCAAAGTGAACAGGTGCAAGCTACTGTGGTAAAATGTATAAAAACAAAAAAGTGTAGCAGCCTCTGCCACAGCACAAGGGTATATAGAGAACAGAGCTAGCATTACTGCTATTATTGGCACATATAGATTAATATGGTGTATAAACTAAAATTTTGAGGTTCTTAGTTATACATATTTGATCAAACAGTAGGAAGCCCTGTACTTGCCCCGACAAGGCGACCTCATTAAGGTGGGACCCTATACTAATACCTCTATTAAACCCAAAATAAGTCTACAATGTGAACACAGGGCAATAACATACCTCTCTTGGACCCAGAACAGGTCTACAATGTGAATACAGGGCAAATAGGATCCAGAGCATACTCAACTTAAAACAGCCTGGGGCAAATGGGGAACTGAGAAATATCCTCTATTCCACTTATATAAACCCGTGCAATTGAATGGGAGTGCAAGTCCAATTAGAGGGAACCCCACCCCCCATGCAGTACACACCCAAAAAAGATTCACACAGCACATCCCAATGTGAACAGGTTAGTTTATACACCATATTAATCTATATGTGCCAATAATAGCAGTAATGCTAGCTCTGTTCTCTATATGCCCTTGTGCTGTGGCAGAGGCTACAGTACTACACTTTTTTGTATATGTGTGTGTGTATATATATATATATATACACACACACAGAGAGAGAGAGAGAGAGAGTTCATCCTGTGTATATGGCTATATAGTATTCATCCTACATATGTGGATCTATAGAATGCATTTTGTATCTACAGCTGTATAGTATACATCATACATATAGTATCCATCCTGTATATATGTGTGTGTGTATATATAGATATAGATAGAGAGTTCATCCTGTGTATATAGCATCCATCCTGTATATATGGCTATATAGTATTCATCCTATATATAGCATGCATCCTGCATATATGCATCTATAGAATACATTTTGTATTTATAGCTGTATAGTATACATCATACATATAGTATTCATACTGTATATATGGCTATATAGTTTCCACCATGTATATATGGCTATAGAGAATCCATCATGTATACAAGACTATATTGTAATCATCTTGTATATACAGTACACATAATATCTATAGTATGCATCCTGTGTATACAACTATATAGTATCCACCTTTTATATATGGCTATAAAGTATCCATCCTGTATATACAGCTGTATAGTATATATAATATCTATAATGTCCACCCTGTATATATGGCTATATAGTATCCATCTTGTATATATAGCTGTATAGTATATGTTATATCTATAGTGTCTACCCTGTATATATGGCTATATGGTATCCATCCTGTATATACAGCTGTATAGTATATATCATATCTATAATGTCCACCCTGTATATATGGCTATATGGTATCCATCCTGTATATACAGCTGTATAGTATATATCATATCTATAATGTCCACCCTGTATATATGGCTATATGGTATCCATCCTGTATATACAGCTGTATAGTATATATCATATCTATAGTGTCCACCCTGTATATATGGCTATATAGTATCCATCCTGTATATACAGCTGTATAGTATATATCATATCTATAATGTCCACCCTGTATATATGGCTATATGGTATCCATCCTGTATATACAGCTGTATAGTATATATCATATCTATAATGTCCACCCTGTATATATGGCTATATGGTATCCATCCTGTATATACAGCTGTATAGTATATATCATATCTATAATGTCCACCCTGTATATATGGCTATATGGTATCCATCCTGTATATACAGCTGTATAGTATATATCATATCTATAGTGTCCACCCTGTATATATGGCTATATAGTATCCATCCTGTATATACAGCTGTATAGTATATATCATATCTATAATGTCCACCCTGTATATATGGCTATATGGTATCCATCCTGTATATACAGCTGTATAGTATATATCATATCTATAATGTCCACCCTGTATATATGGCTATATGGTATCCATCCTGTATATACAGCTGTATAGTATATATCATATCTATAGTGTCCACCCTGTATATATGGCTATATGGTATCCATCCTGTATATACAGCTGTATAGTATATATCATATCTATAGTATCCATCCTGTATATACAGCTGTATAGTATATATCATATCTATAGTGTCCACCCTGTATATATGGCTATATGGTATCCATCCTGTATATACAGCTGTATAGTATATATCATATCTATAATGTCCACCCTGTATATATGGCTATATGGTATCCATCCTGTATATACAGCTGTATAGTATATATCATATCTATAGTGTCCACCCTGTATATATGGCTATATGGTATCCATCCTGTATATACAGCTGTATAGTATATATCATATCTATAGTATCCATCCTGTATATACAGCTGTATAGTATATATCATATCTATAGTGTCCACCCTGTATATATGGCTATATGGTATCCATCCTGTATATACAGCTGTATAGTATATATCATATCTATAGTGTCCACCCTGTATATACAGCTGTATAGTATATATCATATCTATAGTGTCCACCCTGTATATATGGCTATATGGTATCCATCCTGTATATACAGCTGTATAGTATATATCATATCTATAGTGTCCACCCTGTATATACAGCTGTATAGTATACATCATATCTATAGTGTCTACCCTGTATAACTGTCTATATAGTATCCATCTTGTGTGTATATATAGCTGTATAGTATATGTTATATCTATAATGTCCACCCTGTATATATGGCTATATAGTATCCATCTTGTATATACAGCTGTATAGTATATATCATATCTATAGTGTCCACCCTGTATATCCCAGCTATATAGTATGCCTAATCTATAGATCAGGGGAACAGCTGGGGAGTTTTTGCCTGGTTCCCTTCGGCAGGAAGCCACAAAACTTTTTTTTTTTAATGGTTTCCAAGGATAAAAGTGACTTTGCCAAGCGAAGAGGCTCCAAAAACAGTCCTCAAAAACACTAATAGAAAGACAGATGGTTCCACGCAGCGCGGCGCTGCCAACCAGCGAAATAAATAAATAAAAATAAAATGGATGTTATTGAAGCTGATTGTAAAGTCCTGGCATCGCTGCCAGCGTGGATGTGCCGCTCAGATGCTCATGTCATGGACGGGGACAGCGAGGAAGCCGTGACCTTGTCCTATCCCCGCCTGGTGACAACCTAACACCCCCCCGTCACCTCCTCATGATAAAAACTGGAAACAATCCACACCTGGACGAATCATAATAGCAGGGAAAAGAGTGGCCTCCTGCTATAGCATCGCACCACAGACAGGTGGCAGCACACGAAGCTCAAAGACTCTGGGACATGTGCCAAAGAGCTTACAATCACATGCACTGCGACAAAGTTACCATATAATACATGAGAGAGGAAACAGGCCGCATTCATATACAACTTCTATTACACAGGAAGTGACATCACTGCTCTCCAGACACAGGAAGTGACATCATCATCGCTCTCCAGATATCAGTGATATTATACAGGAGGTGACATCATCATCGCTCTCCAGATATCAGTGATATTATACAGGAGGTGACATCATCATCGCTCTCCAGATATCAGTGATATTATACAGGAGGTGACATCATCATCGCTCTCCAGATATCAGTGATATTATACAGGAGGTGACATCATCATCGCTCTCCAGATATCAGTGATATTATACAGGAGGTGACATCATCAGTGCTCTCCAGATATCAGTGATATTATACAGGAGGTGACATCATCATCGCTCTCCAGACACAGGAAGTGACATCATCAGCGCTCTCCAGATATCAGTGATATTATACAGGAGGTGACATCATCATCATCGCTCTCCAGATATCAGTGATATTATACAGGAGGTGACATCATCATCGCTCTCCAGATATCAGTGATATTATACAGGAGGTGACATCATCATCATCGCTCTCCAGATATCAGTAATATTATACAGGAGGTGACATCATCATCGCTCTCCAGACACAGGAAGTGACATCATCACTCCCCACATATAGGTTACATTATACAGTAGTGACATCACCGCCCTCCAGATATAGATTATATTATACTTTGGTGACATCATCGTCCTCCAGATATAGGTTATATTATACAGTGGTGACATCACCGCCCTCCAGATATAGGTAATATTATACTTTGGTGACATCACCGCCCTCCAGATATAGGTAATATTATACTTTGGTGACATCACCGCCCTCTTCTTTCCGTCCAGTCTTCTCATTAGGAGACAATCGGAGAAGTTTTCCTTTCCTTTGTGTTTTTCTGTCTTTGTGGTTTCGTTCGCTGTTCCAGACCTGATGAGTGTTCCCTTGGCCGGGATCGGCGCTGCTGTAATCGCTCTATTATTGTGCTGGGAACAGTTTAATTCTGCATTCTGTTCCCAACCACAGAACAATTACCCAACAATTTTGGTTAACCAGAAAATCACGCTGCCGAGGAGGGGAGGAAACGCGAACATGGAGGACGAGGAGAAACCAGCGGCGTCTCCAGCTACGGGGGGGGGGGCGGCGCTGCTGATCGGGGAGGCGTGCTGCACCTCCAGCCTAATAAAGACTAAATTAATTACAAGAGCTTTTATTGACGGCTTTATCGCTATCTGCGGAGTCGCGTTAATTATACGTCGCCGGCTAACGAGACAGAAATGAATTTCAGCTTGGCGTAAAAGATGAAGCGCTTGTTACGACCGAGAGGAGTAATCCGCACCTTATAGCGGCAGCCCGCAGCGGAGCCGGCCCTGTACACACCAGTGGGCAGCCTGATGGAGGGATCAGTGAGGGGTGTGCACACTATAAAAGGTTATAAAGGTTATAAAAGGTCCAGAGGACGCCTCAGCGGAAGGGCACACGGCAAAACTGCCCCCCCCCCCCAGGCATGTCAACAGCATAGCCAACCCCCCCCGCATGTAAACAGCATAGATCCCCCTCAGCATATCCACAGCATAGCCACCCCCCCCCTGGCATATAAACAGCATAGCCAACCCCCCCGCATGTAAACAGCATAGCCCCCCCTCAGCATATCCACAGCATAGCCACCCCCCCTGGCATATAAACAGCATAGCCAACCCCCCCCCGCATGTAAACAGCATAGATCCCCCTCAGCATATCCACAGCATAGCCACCCCCCCTGGCATATAAACAGCATAGCCAACCCCCCCGCATGTAAACAGCATAGCCCCCCCTCAGCATATCCACAGCATAGCCACCCCCCCCAGGCATGTCAACAGCATAGCCAACCCCCCCGCATGTAAACAGCATAGATCCCCCTCAGCATATCCACAGCATAGCCACCCCCCCCCCTGGCATATAAACAGCATAGCCAACCCCCCCGCATGTAAACAGCATAGCCCCCCCTCAGCATATCCACAGCATAGCCACCCCCCCCTGGCATATAAACAGCATAGCCAACCCCCCCGCATGTAAACAGCATAGCCCCCCCCTCAGCATATCCACAGCATAGCCAACCCCCCCCAGCATGTCAACAGCATAGCCAACCCCCCCCCCCCCGCATGTAAACAGCATAGCCCCCCCTCAGCATATCCACAGCATAGCCAACCCCCCCCCCAGCATGTCAACAGCATAGCCAACCCCCCCCCCCCCCGCATGTAAACAGCATAGCCCCCCCTCAGCATATCCACAGCATAGCCAACCCCCCCCCAGCATGTCAACAGCATAGCCAACCCCCCCCCCCCCCGCATGTAAACAGCATAGATCCCCCTCAGCATATCCACAGCATAGCCCCCCCCCCCCCGGCATATAAACAGCATAGTCAACCCCCCCCGCATGTAAACAGCATAGCCCCCCCCTCAGCATATCCACAGCATAGCCAACCACCCCCCCAGGATGTCCACAACATAGCCCCCTCCACATGTAAACAGCATAGCCCCCCCCCCTCCGTATGTCCACAGCCTACCCCCACCTCTCCTCCATATCCACAGCCTACCCCCACCTCGCCTCCATATCCACATCATATCCCCACCTCTCCTCCATATCCACAGCCTACCCCCACCTCGCCTCCATATCCACATCATATCCCCACCTCTCCTCCATATCCACAGCATATCCCCACCTCTCCTCCATAACCACAGCATATCCCCCACCTCTCCTCCATAACCACAGCATACCCCCCAACATGTCCACAGCATACCCCCACCTCTCCTCAATATCCACAGCCTACCCCCACCTCTCCTCCATATCCACAGCATATCCCCACCTCTCCTCCATATCCACAGCATATCCCCACCTCTCCTCCATATCCACAGCATAACCCCAACATGTCCACAGCATACCCCCACCTCTCCTCTATATCCACAGCATACCCCCCAACATGTCCACAGCATATCCCCACCTCTCCTCAATATCCACAGCATATCCCCACCTCTCCTCCATATCCACAGCATAACCCCAACATGTCCACAGCATATCCCCCACCTCTCCTCCATATCCACAGCATATCCCCCACCTCTCCTCCATATCCACAGCATATCCCCACCTCGCCTCCATATCCACAGCATACCTCCACATCCACAGCCTACCCCCACCTCGCCTCCACATCCACGGCATATCCCCACCTCTCCTCCACATCCACGGCATATCCCCACCTCTCCTCCACATCCACGGCATACCCCCACCTCTCCTCCACATCCACGGCATACCCCCACCTCTCCTCCACATCCACAGCATACCCCCACCTCTCCTCTACATCCTCATCACCCCCCTCCCCTATGTCCTTCCCTGGTAGAACAAGGGGATTTGCCTGTCATCTTTAGCCTTCTGCCAGGGGCTCTTCCTATTTTAGCCTCTGTCCTACCCGCTGAGGACAATATGGCCGCCTCCATCTGTGCTCGCCATTAAACCCTGATAATCCCTCAATGAACAGCTGGACATGCACACAGGGCTCTCTGTATAGCTCAGTGTGGGCCCCTTGTACACGCACCCTGGAGCTTATAGCAGTGCAGCAACCGCTGACCTCACAACTGGACTATAATTTATCTGCCCTGGCACATTGTAGCAAACCCTCAGCAGGTCAGGAAGAGAATATAATGGTTTCCATTCAGTGGCGGCCAGCAGAAATCCTACAAATAGTATAGCAGCATACTGAGGAAGTGTCGGCGTGTCTGTCCCACTACCACTCCCATCGTGTAGCCGCAGGCAGATGGAGATACTGCTGGGGAGATTCAGGCAGCCGCTGTGCGGTCGCCGCTCCTCTCTGTTCCTGGGATTTTAGCAGAAGGTTTCTATGACAATAAAAACCATAAGAGATTGGGCATTGTGCCAGTGACAGCTCCGCAGAGAGGGTCCAGGGGGTCTCGTGTCAGCCCCCTCCCCCGTACAGCACCATTATAACAGGTACTAGCACTTGGCACCAGACTGAGCAGAGCGGGACAGGGCAGCAGATTTAGAAGTTGGGTTTGTTTTGAGTTTTTGCTATAAAACATATGGAGATGGCGGCTCTGCCCAGAAAACCGCGTTATATCATCAGGAAGAGGCTGTCAACACAGAGAATCCACTGCCAGGGCTGGAAGCAACAGCACAGCGCCACCTAGAGGAGGGGCAGGAGGTGTCATCACCTATCAACACAGAGAATCCACTGCCAGGGCTGGAAGCAACAGCACAGCGCCACCTAGAGGAGGGGCAGGAGGTGTCATCACCTATCAACACAGAGAATCCACTGCCAGGGCTGGAAGCAACAGCACAGCGCCACCTAGAGGAGGGGCAGGAGGTGTCATCACCTATCAACACAGAGAATCCACTGCCAGGGCTGGAAGCAACAGCACAGCGCCACCTAGAGGAGGGGCAGGAGGTGTCATCACCTATCAACACAGAGAATCCACTGCCAGGGCTGGAAGCAACAGCACAGCGCCACCTAGAGGAGGGGCAGGAGGTGTCAACACAGAGAATCCACTGCCACGGCTGGAAGCAACAGCACAGCGCCACCTAGAGGAGGGGCAGGAGGTGTCATCACCTATCAACACAGAGAATCCACTGCCAGGGCTTAAAGCAACAGCACAGCGCCACCTAGAGGAGGGGCAGGAGGTGTCAACACAGAGAATCCACTGCCAGGGCTGGAAGCAACAGCACAGCGCCACCTAGAGGAGGGGCAGGAGGTGTCATCACCTATCAACACAGAGAATCCACTGCCAGGGCTGGAAGCAACAGCACAGCGCCACCTAGAGGAGGGGCAGGAGGTGTCATCACCTATCAACACAGAGAATCCACTGCCAGGGCTGGAAGCAACAGCACAGCGCCACCTAGAGGAGGGGCAGGAGGTGTCATCACCTATCAACACGGAGAATCCACTGCCAGGGCTGGAAGCAACAGCACAGCGCCACCTAGAGGAGGGGCAGGAGGTGTCAACACAGAGAATCCACTGCCAGGGCTGGAAGCAACAGCACAGCGCCACCTAGAGGAGGGGCAGGAGGTGTCAACACAGAGAATCCACTGCCAGGGCTGGAAGCAACAGCACAGCGCCACCTAGAGGAGGGGCAGGAGGTGTCATCACCTATCAACACGGAGAATCCACTGCCAGGGCTGGAAGCAACAGCACAGCGCCACCTAGAGGAGGGGCAGGAGGTGTCATCACCTATCAACACAGAGAATCCACTGCCAGGGCTGGAAGCAACAGCACAGCGCCACCTAGAGGAGGGGCAGGAGGTGTCATCACCTATCAACACAGAGAATCCACTGCCAGGGCTGGAAGCAACAGCACAGCGCCACCTAGAGGAGGGGCAGGAGGTGTCATCACCTATCAACACAGAGAATCCACTGCCAGGGCTGGAAGCAACAGCACAGCGCCACCTAGAGGAGGGGCAGGAGGTGTCATCACCTATCAACACAGAGAATCCACTGCCAGGGCTGGAAGCAACAGCACAGCGCCACCTAGAGGAGGGGCAGGAGGTGTCAACACAGAGAATCCACTGCCAGGGCTGGAAGCAACAGCACAGCGCCACCTAGAGGAGGGGCAGGAGGTGTCAACACAGAGAATCCACTGCCAGGGCTGGAAGCAACAGCACAGCGCCACCTAGAGGAGGGGCAGGAGGTGTCATCACCTATCAACACAGAGAATCCACTGCCAGGGCAGGAGGCAACATCACAGCGCCACCTAGAGGAGGGGCAGGAGGTGTCATCACAGAGAATCCACTGCCAGGGCTGGAAGCAACAGCACAGCGCCACCTAGAGGAGGGGCAGGAGGTGTCATCACCTATCAACACAGAGAATCCACTGCCAGGGCTGGAAGCAACAGCACAGCGCCACCTAGAGGAGGGGCAGGAGGTGTCATCACCTATCAACACAGAGAATCCACTGCCAGGGCTGGAAGCAACAGCACAGCGCCACCTAGAGGAGGGGCAGGAGGTGTCGTCACCTATCAACACAGAGAATCCACTGCCAGGGCTGGAAGCAACAGCACAGCGCCACCTAGAGGAGGGGCAGGAGGTGTCAACACAGAGAATCCACTGCCAGGGCAGGAAGCAACAGCACAGTGCCACCTAGAGGAGGGGCAGGAGGTGTCAACACAGAGAATCCACTGCCAGGGCAGGAGGCAACATCACAGCGCCACCTAGAGGAGGGGCAGGAGGTGTCATCACAGAGAATCCACTGCCAGGGCTGGAAGCAACAGCACAGCGCCACCTAGAGGAGGGGCAGGAGGTGTCATCACCTATCAACACAGAGAATCCACTGCCAGGGCTGGAAGCAACAGCACAGCGCCACCTAGAGGAGGGGCAGGAGGTGTCATCACCTATCAACACAGAGAATCCACTGCCAGGGCTGGAAGCAACAGCACAGCGCCACCTAGAGGAGGGGCAGGAGGTGTCAACACAGAGAATCCACTGCCACGGCTGGAAGCAACAGCACAGCGCCACCTAGAGGAGGGGCAGGAGGTGTCATCACCTATCAACACAGAGAATCCACTGCCAGGGCTTAAAGCAACAGCACAGCGCCACCTAGAGGAGGGGCAGGAGGTGTCATCACCTATCAACACAGAGAATCCACTGCCAGGGCTGGAAGCAACAGCACAGCGCCACCTAGAGGAGGGGCAGGAGGTGTCATCACCTATCAACACAGAGAATCCACTGCCAGGGCTGGAAGCAACAGCACAGCGCCACCTAGAGGAGGGGCAGGAGGTGTCAACACAGAGAATCCACTGCCAGGGCTGGAAGCAACAGCACAGCGCCACCTAGAGGAGGGGCAGGAGGTGTCATCACCTATCAACACAGAGAATCCACTGCCAGGGCAGGAAGCAACAGCACAGCGCCACCTAGAGGAGGGGCAGGAGGTGTCGTCACCTATCAACACAGAGAATCCACTGCCAGGGCTGGAAGCAACAGCACAGCGCCACCTAGAGGAGGGGCAGGAGGTGTCAACACAGAGAATCCACTGCCAGGGCAGGAAGCAACAGCACAGTGCCACCTAGAGGAGGGGCAGGAGGTGTCAACACAGAGAATCCACTGCCAGGGCTGGAAGCAACAGCACAGCGCCACCTAGAGGAGGGGCAGGAGGTGTCAACACAGAGAATCCACTGCCAGGGCAGGAGGCAACATCACAGCGCCACCTAGAGGAGGGGCAGGAGGTGTCATCACAGAGAATCCACTGCCAGGGCTGGAAGCAACAGCACAGCGCCACCTAGAGGAGGGGCAGGAGGTGTCATCACCTATCAACACAGAGAATCCAGCCCAGTTATAGGACTCTACATTCAAAACCTTGTGTGAAGTGGCTGATAACAGATAACAATAGATAGTTCTCCCTACAGCACTTTACTAATCATCATTTATAGCACTTGGGAAGAGACACTTATGGGCCCCCTTAGGCTCCTGGCCCCCGGTGTTACTGCACCATATTACCAGCTGCTCCACCCTAATCCCCCTCATTTACATAATACATACAATAATCAGAGGATGAAGAGTCACATGACTGGTGTCCGTCCGCAGGAACCCCTGGGGGTCATGTGACCTTGCAGCCTCTCTTTCCTCCACCAGGGCGGCCTCCACCATGAAACACCTTGCGCTGGCGCTCCGGCAGCCCACGGGCAGCCGCCTCTTGTTTAAGACTTGGCGAGAGCCAGAAATCTTGTAAAGAAAACAAGATGCGCCTGTATTAAAACTTTTAATGACTATAGTAAAAAAAAAAAAGGTGGAAGTTGGGCGCCAGCTGGCTGACTGCAGAATCCAGGCGGCACAGCTTGAACTTAAAGCTATCTTAACGTGATGAAAAAGTGCCAATAATTAGCATATGTAGCGTGAACAGGTTTGCTGGCACGAAGAAGTGAAAAACTCCAAGGTAAAGTTATTATTAGGGAGTAATTAGCTCTGTGAAGTAAATGAGTGGAACAATAGCTGCCAGCACTCACAATATGTCCAACATCTGACTGCGCGCGAGATAACATTGTATCCGCTCGCTCCCCGCGCCACCCGCTCTTAATAACCATATGTTAGTGTAATTAATGCAGAATCTTTCTGACCTGTTGTCACCCAGGAACAATACGACGTGGAAGCCATCAAACAGCCAACGCAACCACGAGAGGCGGAAATTTGGGGACGCCAGTTACCGGTAGCAGAGTCTACTTAGTAATGGACGGACGGAAGGAGGGAGGGAGGAGGACGAATCGTTAACGCATTCGCTGCCGCCGCCGCACGGTGGGGATGTGTCAAGGACGGACATGTTATCTGTTGTAGCAATGATGGGAACCACAACCCCCAATATGGCGAGTACGAATACCCATGTGACTGGTAGGAGCTATCACCCCCCCACCCAATGACCCCCAATATAGTGAGTCACAATATGGGGTGAACCTATCATGTGACTGGTGGGAGATATCGCCTCCTAAATGACCCCCAATATAGTGAGTGATAATACTCATGTGACTGGTGGGAGATATCGCCCCCCCCAGATGACCCTCAATATGGCAAGTGATAATACCCATGTGAATGGTGGGACATAACACTCCCCCCCCCCCAAATGACCCCCAATATAGTGAGTGATAATACCCAAGTGAATGGTGGGACATAACACTCCCCCCCCCCCCCAAATGACCCCCAATATAGTCAGTGATAATACTCATGTGACTGGTGGGAGATATCGCCTCCCAAATGACCCTCACTCCAATCTGTGAAAGTGCAACTATATAATCTGTACTGATGACGTGACTGGTGGGATAGACCCCCGACCCCAATATAGTCAGTGACTATCTGGTATGAACCTATCATGTGACTGGTGGGAGATATCGCCCCCCCAGATGACCCCACACCCAATCCAGTAAGAGTAAACATTCCGGATCTGGAGTCCCTAAGTCAGTGATGGAGATACCACCCCTCATATAACCCCCCCCACCCCAAAACAGCGCCATTGACATCATCATCAGTGATCGCTGCCTGCACGTAAAGATTGTCGCTGTTTGAGCTCCAGAAGATACACTGCAACAAACCCTCAGCTGTATGAACAGGATCAGCCTTTGAACACAGGAATGAATCCATCCACTGGCAGCGCGCAGAGAAAATGGCGGAGAATGGAAATCACAGTGAGGGTCCGCTTTGGCGCTGGCAGTATAATAAGGTGAACTGTAACGAAACTTCAGCTTTTTACTTACTGAAAATAAAAACTAGGTGGTTGTGAAGAAGAAGAGGAAAACTCCTCCAGCTCCGGCGGAGACGCCGCGACCGCGCTCATTTATCTTCTCACCAAACATCTGTGTAAGGCCTGTGTGATCTACCTGTCACAGCCCGATCCTGCGAGCGCCTCAACCTCCTGATCACAAGCTCCGAGCGCCAAAATCAGCAAATTTATCTCCTCTAATGTGAGCAGAAACAGAGCGAAGCACAACATGGCGGTAATTCATCTTCTGTACGGAAAACCTGGACGCCTCTGAAACAGAAGATCTGAGACATCCAAGACTCTGATGTATCCGAGCAAAGCAAACGTATCACAAATACCTGTACCAACTGTTATACTGACCCCACACAGGACCTGGACTACATTTCTGCCTATAGGGGGTGTCACTATATTATTCAATGCCTAGGGGGCAGTAGTATAGTAGTTATATTCATGTACATAGGAGCAGTATTATAGTAGTTATATTCTTGTACATAGGAGCAGTATTATAGTAGTTATATTCTTGTACATAGGAGCAGTATTATAGTAGTTATATTCTTGTACATAGGGGGCAGTATTATAGTAGTTATATTCTTGTACATAGGAGTAGTATTATAGTAGTTATATTCTTGTACATAGGAGTAGTATTATAGTAGTTATATTCTTGTACATAGGAGCAGTATTATAGTAGTTATGTTCTTGTACATAGGAGCAGTATTATAGTAGTTATATTCTTGTACATAGGGGGCAGTATTATAGTAGTTATATTCTTGTACATAGGGGGTAGTATTATAGTAGTTATATTCTTGTACATAGGAGCAGTATTATAGTAGTTATATTCTTGTACATAGGAGTAGTATTATAGTAGTTATATTCTTGTACATAGGAGTAGTATTATAGTAGTTATATTCTTGTATATAGGAGCAGTATTATAGTAGTTATATTCTTGTACATAGGAGCAGTATTATAGTAGTTATATTCTTGTACATAGGAGCAGTATTATAGTAGTTATATTCATGTACATAGGAGTAGTATTATAGTAGTTATATTCTTGTACATAGGGGGTAGTATTATAGTAGTTATATTCTTGTACATAGGAGTAGTATTATAGTAGTTATATTCTTGTACATAGGGGCAGTATTATAGTAGTTATATTCTTGTACATAGGAGTAGTATTATATTCTTGTACATAGGAGGTAGTATTATAGTAGTTATATTCTTGTACATAGGAGCAGTATTATAGTAGTTATATTCTTGTACATAGGAGTAGTATTATAGTAGTTATATTCTTGTACATAGGAGGTAGTATTATAGTAGTTATATTTTTGTACATAGGGGCAGTATTATAGTAGTTATATTCTTGTACATAGGGGGCAGTATTATAGTAGTTATATTCTTGTACATAGGGGGCAGTATTATAGTAGTTATATTCTTGTACATAGGAGCAGTATTATAGTAGATATATTCTTGTACATAGGAGTAGTATTATAGTAGTTATATTCTTGTACATAGGAGTAGTATTATAGTAGTTATATTCTTGTACATAGGAGTAGTATTATAGTAGTTATATTCTTGTACATAGGAGTAGTATTATAGTAGTTATATTCTTGTACATAGGGGGTAGTATGATAGTAGTTATATTCTTGTACATAGGAGGTAGTATTATAGTAGTTATATTCTTGTACATAGGAGGTAGTATTATAGTAGTTATATTCTTGTACATAGGAGCAGTATTATAGTAGTTATATTCTTGTACATAGGGGGCAGTATTAGAGTAGTTATATTCTTGTACATAGGAGCAGTATTATAGTAGTTATATTCTTGTACATAGGAGCAGTATTATAGTAGTTATATTCTTGTACATAGGGGTAGTATTATAGTAGTTATATTCATGTACATAGGAGCAGTATTATAGTAGTTATATTCTTGTACCTAGGAGCAGTATTATAGTAGTTATATTCTTGTACATAGGAGCAGTATTATAGTAGTTATATTCTTGTACATAGGAGCAGTATTATAGTAGTTATATTCTTGTACATAGGGGGCAGTATTATAGTAGTTATATTCTTGTACATAGGAGTAGTATTATAGTAGTTATATTCTTGTACATAAGGAGTAGTATTATAGTAGGTATATTCTTGTACATAGGAGCAGTATTATAGTAGTTATATTCTTGTACATAGGAGGTAGTATTATAGTAGTTATATTCTTGTACATAGGGGGCAGTATTATAGTAGTTATATTCTTGTACATAGGAGCAGTATTATAGTAGTTATATTCTTGTACATAGGAGCAGTATTATAGTAGTTATATTCTTGTACATAGGGGGCAGTATTATAGTAGTTATATTCTTGTACATAGGAGTAGTATTATAGTAGTTATATTCTTGTACATAGGGGGCAGTATTATAGTAGTTATATTCTTGTACATAGGAGTAGTATTATAGTAGTTATATTCTTGTACATAGGGGGCAGTATTATAGTAGTTATATTCTTGTACATAGGAGCAGTATTATAGTAGTTATATTCTTGTACATAGGAGCAGTATTATAGTAGTTATATTCTTGTACATAGGGGTAGTATTATAGTAGTTATATTCATGTACATAGGAGTAGTATTATAGTAGTTATATTCTTGTACATAGGGGGCAGTATTATAGTAGTTATATTCTTGTACATAGGGGGCAGTATTATAGTAGTTATATTCTTGTACATAGGAGTAGTATTATAGTAGTTATATTCTTGTACATAGGAGGTAGTATTATAGTAGTTATATTCTTGTACATAGGAGCAGTATTATAGTAGTTATAGTCTTGTACATAGGAGCAGTATTATAGTAGTTATATTCTTGTACATAGGAGTAGTATTATAGTAGTTATATTCTTGTACATAGGAGGTAGTATTATAGTAGTTATATTCTTGTACATAGGAGTAGTATTATAGTAGTTATATTCTTGTACATAGGAGGTAGTATTATAGTAGTTATATTCTTGTACATAGTAGTATTATAGTAGTTATATTCTTGTACATAGGGGGTAGTATTATAGTAGTTATATTCTTGTACATAGGAGGCAGTATTATAGTAGTTATATTCTTGTACATAGGGGGCAGTATTATAGTAGTTATATTCTTGTACATAGTAGTATTATAGTAGTTATATTCTTGTACATAGGGGGCAGTATTATAGTAGTTATATTCTTGTACATAGGGGGCAGTATTATAGTAGTTATATTCTTGTACATAGGAGGCAGTATTATAGTAGTTATATTCTTGTACATAGGAGCAGTATTATAGTAGTTATATTCTTGTACATAGGAGCAGTATTATAGTAGTTATAATCTTGTACATAGGAGTAGTATTATAGTAGTTATATTCTTGTACATAGGAGCAGTATTATAGTAGTTATATTCTTGTACATAGGAGGTAGTATTATAGTAGTTATATTCTTGTACATAGGAGCAGTATTATAGTAGTTATATTCTTGTACATAGGAGCAGTATTATAGTAGTTATATTCTTGTACATAGGAGTAGTATTATAGTAGTTATATTCATGTACATAGGAGCAGTATTATAGTAGTTATATTCTTGTACACAGGAGCAGTATTATAGTAGTTATAATCTTATATTTATGGGGCAGTATTAGGTTATTGCAGTATATAGTCATAGTACAGCCCCCTCGCTCTTCAGCTCTGTTCACACCCATGGTGTATACGGTGTCAGGCGATCGCCATACTGCAGACTACACTTGTCTATACAGAGACGTCTCATTGGACAGAAGTATGCCTTCTCTTCTGGAACTTTACAAACACTTTTTTTTTTTTGGAATAGATCATTTCATAACAATCTGGAATGTAATTTTGGATCTGGTTCAATTTCGTTCTCTTATCGGCCACAATTAATGCTTTTCTGATTTCTCAATGTTATAATTAGCAGCAGTGAGCGATGTAATTGCCAGCAGAACGCATCTTAATATGTCACAGGGATCAAATAAGCTGATGCTGCTCCAGATTTTAATGGCGGCACAGTCGAGTCGTCTGTAAATAAATAACAATCATTTACTCCATTCCAACGCTAGAGAAGTCGCCGCTGACCAAACACAACAGACGGAAATTTGGAGTCTTTGGCTGAACCATGAAGATGATGACTGGATGGGGGGGGTTCACATACTGATCAATGATGACTCTGGGATGACAGAATGTATCACACATCATGGAATGGATACAACAAGGATGAAAAGCATGGACGCCGCTCGTGTCATCCACATGGCGACAAGACATAGATAAATAGTGTGGCAGGGTGTCGAGGCGATGAGACCTCCAATTTCTGTGACACTAACCCAAGAGACGCTTGGGTCACAGTCACATGTTGCAGATTGTGCAACTGGTGGATTTTCGCAGACACCCACAACTCCCATTAGGTTCTATGGATTGCAATGAATCCCGTAAATGTCTTACAAAAGTTGCGGTCCCGCCATGCGTTTTACGCGCCCCCTTTCCCAGGATCCATTTATCTTTTTTGATCTAAACTTTTTTCTGCCCTTGAAAACTTTCCTGGTAAAACGCGATGAAGGGAACGTGAGGAAGGCGTCGAGGTCGCGGACTGTTGTGTAATTAGAAATATGTTAATTTCCATCCTGTTTACAAACAAGACATTTAAATGGCGACAATCTGACAGTCAGCGGCGAAACCTTCCGAGACCCCCGGCGTGTCACAGAGGTGATGGCAGCCGAGAGGTAACGTCCCTGTCATTCGGGGAGACAAGTGGGAGTTGTGTGTCTGTGTAATTGCTGCAGGACGGCGATCCGACGACACGGCAAAGGTGAAAGGACGAGCGGGTTAAAAGGAGCGAATGGCGGCGACGCGCAGACAATGTGCCTGCAATAAAGTGCCAACAAGACAAAAATAAAACCTCTCCGGCTCCTGTGTGAATAGGTGTCTCATTAACTGAAGTGGCGACAATCTCCGCGCTCAGCCGTCAGCAAAAAAAAAAAAAACCTGCGACAATGAACGCAAAATTAACGGTTACAGATTATACAATCCATGGGAGAAAGATTTCTGGTGCAAACACCACACTGGACCACAGAGCTTACACTCTAATTACATGGGGGGGGGCACTGACCACAGAGCTTACACTCTAATTACATGGGAGGGCAGTGACCACAGAGCTTACACTCTAATTACATGGGGGGGGGCACTGACCACAGAGCTTACACTCTAATTACATGGGGGGGCGGCAGTGACCACAGAGCTTACACTCTAATTACATGGGGGGGGCAGTGACCACAGAGCTTACACTCTAATTACATGGGGGGGGCAGTGACCACAGAGCTTACACTCTAATTACATGGGGGGGGCACTGACCACAGAGCTTACACTCTAATTACATGGGGGGGGCAGTGACCACAGAGCTTACACTCTAATTACATGGGGGGGGGCAGTGACCACAGAGCTTACACTCTAATTACATGGGGGGGGGGCAGTGACCACAGAGCTTACACTCTAATTACATGGAGGGGGGCACTGACCACAGAGCTTACACTCTAATTACATGGGGGGGGGGGCAGTGACCACAGAGCTTACACTCTAATTACATGGGGGGGGGGCAGTGACCACAGAGCTTACACTCTAATTACATGGGGGGGGGGGGGCAGTGACCACAGAGCTTACACTCTAATTACATGGGGGGGGGCAGTGACCACAGAGCTTACACTCTAATTACATGGGGGGGGGGGGCAGTGACCGCAGAGCTTACACTCTAATTACATGGGAGGGCAGTGACCACAGAGCTTACACTCTAATTACATGGGGGGGGGGGCAGTGACCACAGAGCTTACACTCTAATTACATGGGGGGGCAGTGACCACAGAGCTTACACTCTAATTACATGGGGGGGGCAGTGACCACAGAGCTTACACTCTAATTACATTGGGGGGGGCAGTGACCACAGAGCTTACACTCTAATTACATGGAGGGGGGCACTGACCACAGAGCTTACACTCTAATTACATGGGGGGGGGGCAGTGATCACAGAGCTTACACTCTAATTACATGGGGGGGGGCAGTGACCACAGAGCTTACACTCTAATTACATGGGGGGGGCACTGACCACAGAGCTTACACTCTAATTACATGGGGGGGGGCAGTGACCACAGAGCTTACACTCTAATTACATGGAGGGGGGCAGTGACCACAGAGCTTACACTCTAATTACATGGGAGGGCAGTGACCACAGAGCTTACACTCTAATTACATGGGGGGGCAGTGACCACAGAGCTTACACTCTAATTACATGGGAGGGCAGTGACCACAGAGCTTACACTCTAATTACATGGGGGGGGGGGGCAGTGACCACAGAGCTTACACTCTAATTACATGGAGGGGGGCAGTGACCACAGAGCTTACACTCTAATTACATGGGGGGGCAGTGATCACAGAGCTTACACTCTAATTACATGGGGGGGCAGTGACCACAGAGCTTACACTCTAATTACATGGGGGGGGCACTGACCACAGAGCTTACACTCTAATTACATGGGGGGGGGCAGTGACCACAGAGCTTACACTCTAATTACATTGGGGGGGGCAGTGACCGCAGAGCTTACACTCTAATTACATGGGGGGGGGGGCAGTGACCACAGAGCTTACACTCTAATTACATTGGGGGGGGGGGCAGTGACCACAGAGCTTACACTCTAATTACATTGGGGGGGGCACTGACCACAGAGCTTACACTCTAATTACATGGGGGGGGCACTGACCACAGAGCTTACACTCTAATTACCTGGGGGGGCACTGACCACAGAGCTTACACTCTAATTACATGGGGGGGGGGGGCAGTGACCACAGAGCTTACACTCTAATTACATGGAGGGGGCACTGACCACAGAGCTTACACTCTAATTACATGGGGGGGGACAGTGACCGCAGAGCTTACACTCTAATTACATGGGGGGGGGCACTGACCGCAGAGCTTACACTCTAATTACATGGGGGGGGGGGGGGGCAGTGACCACAGAGCTTACACTCTAATTACATGGGGGGGCACTGACCACAGAGCTTACACTCTAATTACATGGGGGGGGGCACTGACCACAGAGCTTACACTCTAATTACATTGGGGGGGGGCAGTGACCACAGAGCTTACACTCTAATTACCTGGGGGGGCGGCAGTGACCACAGAGCTTACACTCTAATTACATGGGGGGGGGGGCAGTGACCACAGAGCTTACACTCTAATTACATGGGGGGGGGGGGGCAGTGACCACAGAGCTTACACTCTAATTACAGGGGGGGGGGGCACTGACCACAGAGCTTACACTCTAATTACATGGGGGGGGGGGGCAGTGACCACAGAGCTTACACTCTAATTACATGGGGGGGGCACTGACCACAGAGCTTACACTCTAATTACATGGGGGGGGCAGTGACCACAGAGCTTACACTCTAATTACATGGGGGGGGCAGTGACCACAGAGCTTACACTCTAATTACATGGGGGGGGGCACTGACCACAGAGCTTACACTCTAATTACATTGGGGGGGGCAGTGACCACAGAGCTTACACTCTAATTACCTGGGGGGGCGGCAGTGACCACAGAGCTTACACTCTAATTACATTGGGGGGGGGGCAGTGACCACAGAGCTTACACTCTAATTACATGGGGGGGGGGGCACTGACCACAGAGCTTACACTCTAATTACGTGGGGGGGGGGGCAGTGACCACAGAGCTTACACTCTAATTACATGGGGGGGCAGTGACCACAGAGCTTACACTCTAATTACATGGGGGGGCAGTGATCACAGAGCTTACACTCTAATTACCTGGGGGGGGGCAGTGACCACAGAGCTTACACTCTAATTACATTGGGGGGGGGCAGTGACCACAGAGCTTACACTCTAATTACATTGGGGGGGGCACTGACCACAGAGCTTACACTCTAATTACGTGGGGGGGGGGCACTGACCACAGAGCTTACACTCTAATTACATGGGGGGGGGGGCACTGACCACAGAGCTTACACTCTAATTACATTGGGGGGGGGGGGCAGTGATCACAGAGCTTACACTCTAATTACATGGGGGGGGCAGTGACCACAGAGCTTACACTCTAATTACATTGGGGGGGCAGTGACCACAGAGCTTACACTCTAATTACATGGGGGGGGGCACTGACCACAGAGCTTACACTCTAATTACATGGGGGGGGCACTGACCACAGAGCTTACACTCTAATTACATTGAGGGGGGCAGTGACCACAGAGCTTACACTCTAATTACGTGGGGGGGGGGGCAGTGACCACAGAGCTTACACTCTAATTACATGGGGGGGGGGGGCAGTGACCACAGAGCTTACACTCTAATTACATGGGGGGGGGGCACTGACCACAGAGCTTACACTCTAATTACATGGGGGGGGGGCACTGACCACAGAGCTTACACTCTAATTACATTGGGGGGGGGGGCAGTGACCGCAGAGCTTACACTCTAATTACATGGGGGGGGGGGCAGTGACCACAGAGCTTACAATTACCGCTAAAGGCTTCTCCGTGTTGGCGGCGGTCTGCCCGCGGCTCTGATTAAGTTGGCGCTCACATCTTGTACAATAATGGGGCTCTGCACTTTGGTCGGAGCTTTTAGCCACGGTCAGATAATTTCTCTCTTTCCTCTTTCATTTACCGCCGTCATGTTTTCACTTCCTCCGTAATCGAATAAAACACCTAGTTAGCGAGAAGCCGCATTAGCGCGTATCACGGGAGGCCATTGTTCCCGGTCCACGCCGCGGCCGCTCTTGTTTAGTAATTATAATGCCATCAAAAGCGAAAAAAACCTAACAAAGTAAGAAAGTAACAATCCCGCGCTGTAAATCCCCGCAATTTATGGCCTAATGCGAATGACGGGGACGCGGTATTAGGTTTTCCTACAAAAACAGGTACGTAAAACCCCGGGGGAAGCCGATGAACGCCGCTACGAGGCCATTGTTCCCGGCCAACGTGGGCAGGATTCCTGCTGGGCCTTAGTCGAGCTTAACGCAGCCGGAGGTCGGGACAGGAAAGGTAATTAAGAGAACGAGGCGTCGGGGGGCAGAGACACATTGTTTCTGCTCTTTGGATCAGTTATGGACAACAAAACGAGGAGGAAAACAGGCGGCGCGGTCACATGACCCTGTGCCAGGGCAGAAGAGGCTGCAATGTGAACAGGGGCCCATATTAACATAAGGGCCACTGAGGTCAAGGGATAGGCCCTGATCTGTGGCGCTTTATACTCTAGTCACATCCAAAGCTGCATTCCAAATGAGGCCGATTATCATCACATGACAAAGGCTTAGCTCTCTCACTCCTCTCCCACAATGCACTTCTTTCTTGGTAGAATGGTGAAGCTTTGGTTGTGCATGGAGTATAAGGGTATATTCACACCTGGCAGATGTGTTGCAGTTTTCCTTACCTGCCTCCACATCAAACTCGCTTAAACTCGCAGAAACCAATCTGTTGTGTGTGATTTGTGCCCAGTTATCCGCAGCTTTATCAGCAGCAGACTGGCACTGTGCAGACATTCCACCAGGTACAAAGATACAAGATCGGCTTCTCGTAGATACAAAGTAACCTTTCCGTAGAGGAGGACGCCGTATACTGATAGGAGGCGAGGGCCGCGTGCGACTCATATGCAGACCTCACCATTTCCTCCTTACAATAGAGGGTTCAGGAGGCGTCTCGGGGGATCGGAGGCTCCGGAGTCCTCGTCTCGCCGCTCGGACACATGAAAGAAACACCTGTTATAATCTAGACGCAAAGAACGAGACAACAATGGATGCAAATGGAGGGGCGGAAAACGAGGGACGGGAGAAAGCGCCAGATGATATTCGCCGTGCAGGACATAAATGGCATCCGACCGTCCCCGCTGTCACTGCAGCCAAGGCTGAACGTCATCTCTAGAGTGTGTGCTCTACTGCCGAGGCGGGGAAGGAGAGAAAGAATACCGTATAGTGGTCAGAGGCGCTGGCAGAATGTATTATACATGGCACATGGTAGAGGAGCGGCGCCAGTGTCTGGGGGGGGGGGGGAGGTAACGGCGACTACTGGAAGGGTCTTATCTAGAATACGGAGACGTGCACTGACACGGGGTGGGAAGTGGGGTCAGCTTTACGGTAGACACTGGTCTTCAGGGTGCTGCGATACTGGCCCTGAGGGGTAACATACAACAGGAGTGTTTCATGATAATACTGCCACTAGGTGTCACTGCTGCAGCTCTCTGCAATAACTGATGTAAGTATTCACACCCCTACAGGGACAAGGAAGGCTGAGACTTGTAGTTCTGGAGCAGCAGGGACCTTCTCTGATTCATCGTCTTCATGTCACAAGTTATTTAACTAAAGGCCCCGAATGCCAAGAAATAAACAGAAGTCTCTTATTTTCCACCACAGTGAACAGGTGCGCAAATCCTGCAAAAGCGAAGACTGAGCCTGTGGAAAGAAGCGAGCGGCAGCCCAAGCCGACCGGAGAGCAGCGCCCAGTTATACACATATATAACACATACACCATATATACACATACATGATCATATATCCACTGTACATACACCATATATACACATACATGATCATATATCCACTGTACATACACCATATATACACATACATGATATATCCACTGTACATACACCATATATACACATACATTATATATCCACTGTACATACGCCATATATACACATACATGATATATCCACTGTACATACACCATATATACACATACATTATATATCCACTGTACATACGCCATATATACACATACATGATATATCCACTGTACATACACCATATATACACATACATTATATATCCACTGTACATACACCATATATACACATACATGATATATCCACTGTACATACGCCTATATATACACATACATTATATATCCACTGTACATACACCATATATACACATACATGATATATCCACTGTACATACACCATATATACACATACATGATATATCCACTGTACATACACCATATATACACATACATTATATATCCACTGTACATACACCATATATACACATACATGATATATCCACTGTACATACACCATATATACACATACATGATATATCCACTGTACATACACCATATATACACATACATGATATATCCACTGTACATACGCCATATATACATATACATGATATATCCACTGTACATACACCATATATACACATACATTATATATCCACTGTACATACACCATATATACACATACATGATATATCCACTGTACATACGCCATATATACACATACATGATATATCCACTGTACATACACCATATATACACATACATGATATATCCACTGTACATACACCATATATACACATACATTATATATCCACTGTACATACACCATATATACACATACATGATATATCCACTGTACATACGCCATATATACACATACATGATATATCCACTGTACATACACCATATATACACATACATTATATATCCACTGTACATACACCATATATACACATACATGATATATCCACTGTACATACACCATATATACACATACATGATATATCCACTGTACATACACCATATATACACATACATGATATATCCACTGTACATACGCCATATATACATATACATGATCATGTAATATATGACCATATAGATATTGTATATATTGACACAGTTTTAGTATAACTAAGGAGTCCAGTGGGCGGTCCTACCTGTGTCAGTCACTAAGTTATACTCAGCCCTTTCAGCCCTAGAACATGCTGCCTGCAGACTGAACTCCATGTACAATGTGACGGGTTCCCTTTATACAGGACCTCCCCCCCTCCGGCTCTTGTCACCCTTTAATAACCCCCTCCCCATTAATTCTGGTACAGTTGGAATTTTCTCTCTCACCCCCTCCATTCCTGAGCAATCAGTGCTGGTAGTTTTGGTGCCGGATATGTAACTACATTCCCTAATGACAAGTGGATGGTGTCAGGGAGGAGCAGGAAGGGGGCGGGACTCAGAGCTCCAATCAGAGGCAGATAGTGTCAGAGCTCTGAATCCCACCCCTTTGCCTACACCTGTCTAACACCATCACTACTGATTGGTGCTCTGAGTTACACCTTCTTGTCTGCTCCTCACTGACACCACCCACTTGACATTAGGGAGTCTAGTTACATATCAGGCACCAAAACTACCTGCACTGATTGCTCAGGAACGAAGCGAGCTAGAGAAAAAATTCCAACTGTGCCGGAATCAGTGGAGAGAGGGGCTTTTAAAAGGTGAAGAGAGCTGGAGGGGGTTTACTTTATACACACATTACAGGAGTCCTGTTACCTCTCACTTCCCCTTTAAGAGTGCGGTTACGTATTGGCGACGTGGCTCCTGATCAGCTGATTAGCATCGATGTGGCGGAGACGCCATCCTGAGTGTCGAGGACTCCGCATCCATCCCGCGCTCGGTAATTATCTGCTTTGTTTCTACATTGTGCAGGTCTTTTTGTTCTTGCGTCTTATCTCAAGGCTACTCAGAACAACAATGGCGGCAGCCGCCGTGTGAGCGCAAAACTCCGCCAAGCACCTGATTTCAATTATTTCTCTATTGCTAATTACCATTCACTCCGACAATCGCGGCCCACCGCCAGGTGCCAAAACTCTAGAGCTTCAAGAGAAGCAAACACTGCGCGGCAATGGCGATGTATACACAGATGTAGCAGGGCTGAACCTGCAGTCCTATGGAACACCACACACAACATGACATAATATAGGAACGTAGAATATGTCATGTGATATAATATCATGTAATGTATAATGTCATGTAACATAATAAAATATGATAGGACTTACATAATATCATGTAATATGTGAGATAATATAATACAATACCATGTGATATATAATGGCATATAATATAAGATCATGTAATAAAGTGATATAATATAATACCATGTGATAATATCATAATGTATAATGTCATGTAACAGAATAAAATATGATAGGAGTTATTATATAATATCATGTAATATATGTGATATAATAAAATATGATGTAATATATAATGTGATATAATAAAATACGATATAATATAATATGTGATATAATATAATATGTGATATAATATGATGTAATCTATAAGGTGATATATAATACCATGTAATATATAATGTGATATAATATAATATAATATGATGCAATCTATAAGGTGATATATAATACCAGGTCATATATAATGTGATAGAATATAATATAATATAATATGTAATATATAATGTGATATAATATAATATGTGATATAATATAATACCAGGTCATATATAATGTGATATAATATAATATGTGATATAATATGATGTAATCTATAAGGTGATATACAATACCATGTAATATATAATGTGATATAATATAATATAATATGATGCAATCTATAAGGTGATATATAATACCAGGTCATATATAATGTGATAGAATATAATATAATATAATATGTAATATATAATGTGATATAATATAATATGTGATATAATATAATACCAGGTCATATATAATGTGATATAATATAATATGTGATATAATATGATGTAATCTATAAGGTGATATACAATACCATGTAATATATAATGTGATATAATATAATATAATATGATGCAATCTATAACATGTGTAGAACTTCCTGTGGAGTTAGTTCCCAGCGTCAGTTCTGACATCTCTGTTACGTTGTCTCTTTCTTATCTCTTTTCTATTTTATCCAGAAACGTCTTTGAAGTTTGGCGCGGGACGGGCGTCCTCCTGGCCGGTGACAAATGATGTCATTATTCGGCTGGCTGCCGGGGTCTTTCCAGGGTCATTATCAGTACAATGTTATAATAATGTCTTCAAGATGTGTCCAGAGTGAAGGGGTTAACCCCGCTGAAAGCCGCCCCTCCCCCCATGCCCCCCTGGTCCCTTTTGTTTTTTGATGTGCGGGTTCCCAGGCGATTATCTGAGGGCGGGGTCCCCCCTGATAAGTGATAGCCCATCAGCTGGGCCGCTTCTGTGAGAAACAATTGTCCTGCTGGCTGCGCCGGCGCGCTCGCCACTTTGGGAAAAGGTTGCCGAGTCATGGGAAAAAGCGGCCGAGGACGGGAGAGGAGGCAGCGAGGCCGTCACCGTGTTTACAAGATGCAAGAAAACAGCTGCTGCTGCCACATGGCCGCCCGGAACAGCGCGTCCTTCTGCCGTCACGTGACACAGCATTCACCTCCAGCGCCGCAGATGCCATTCTCAGCGGTTGATTGTTACAATGTTTCAGTTACATGACTTGTTAGAGGTCAGAGGGGTCAGGCTGACGCCAGGCCGCGCCATTTCTGCCACCTTAATTATAATTACTCATTTACACCCCAAATCTACCAGTATGCAAGAAAAATCATCGGCTAAAGTCACGGCAACTTTGCGTCCTCCATGTGAACGTGTCCCAATTATGACTGTGAAAGGCGCAGGTGGTGACGGCGTCTTAATGAGTGCGCGGCGCGGTCACCGCATCTGTCCGCTGTTTGAGATAAATGAAGAATAAAAATAACGCGCGGTGGGAACCAATGGCGACTTTCTCTTTTTACCAATAATGAGGCAATCTGCCGCAAATTGTACAACGGCCAACCACATGAACTGCGCCGTGGCAAACAATGTGTACGGCGCAATATGGCGGATCTCTGCTGGCCAGTGATTATATCAGATCAGCAATGGATTTCAAGGGGAACTCCACCCTAACTCCAAGGAGATCACTTGTGCGGTCTGGGACCTGAGAACCCACAATAATCCCCAGAAGGAACGGGTTTTGGAAATGTAAAATATGCGAGTGCCAATGGAGTCATTCTGCTGGAGGGGGTGGGTCCTTTATGGACAGAAGATACATGTAGGTGGAGTTCCCCTTTACCAGCTTGCGCTATTTTCAACCTTTGATAGCCCCCCTTCCACTGATTCTGGCACAGTTGGAATTTTCTCTCTAGCCCGCACCGTTCCTGAGCAATCAGTGCTGGCAGTTTTGGTGCCTGAGTTGTAACCAGACTCCCTAATGTCAAGTGGGTGGTGTCAGGGAGGAGCAGGCAAGGGGGTGGGA
This sequence comes from Leptodactylus fallax, assembly GCA_947044405.1. Taxonomy (NCBI): domain Eukaryota; kingdom Metazoa; phylum Chordata; class Amphibia; order Anura; family Leptodactylidae; genus Leptodactylus; species Leptodactylus fallax. The sequence goes on from CAMRHE010000891.1 coordinate 281,541, forward strand.
CTCCAATCAGTGGTGATGGTGTCAGGTAGGAGTAGGTAAGGGGGATATCCTGAGCTCTGACACTGTCTGCCCCTTACTGGAGCTCTGAGTTATGCCCCCCTTGCCTTCTCCTTCCTGACACCACCCACTTGTCATTAGGGAGTTTAGTTACATATCAGACGCCAAAACTACCAGCACTGATTGCTCAGGAATGATGCGGTCTAGAGAGAAAGTTCCAACTGTGCCGGAATCTGTAAAACAATTCCTATAAAGGGATGAGAAAAGCTCAAGGGGGGAGGAAGGTCTTTTTTAAAAGACGGGGATGGGTTCTGACCTGTATCTGCTGCTGGAGTAGGTTGATCTTGTGCTGTTGCTGCAGGAGCTGTTGCTGTTGTCTTGCAATCTGCAAAAATAAAATGTAATAACTAATTTTAAACGCCAAGTTGCACCAAAGTGACGGTCAGAGCTAAGTATGCAATATCATGGCAGGCGTGGGCTGTCATGCGGACTCACCTGTTCCTGCTGCTGTTTGGCCAGTTCCATCTGCTGGCGCTGTTTCTCGATCTGCGAGGCGGCGAGTTTCTTCTGCTCGTCGTGCGCTGCCAGCAGCTGTTCTCGCAGACTGGTGAGCTGGTTGATCATCCCCATGAGCTGACGCTCCTTCTCCGCCAGGCTCTCCGGGGTCCCTGGGGATGGAGGTAAGAATTAAGGGGATGTTCCTGAAGCGTGTCATACATCATCTGCGGCCTGCCCCTAGGAGGGGCGCTATCAGGAATGGACACCATGTCGCCCTATGATTCCACAACAATATTTTTGGTTTGTTTAATAAGCGATCAGTGATCTACAGCCGTCTATGGAGGGAGGCGGTCACCGGCTAGAATCCTACACAGCGACATCTACAGGCCACAGGAGGAACTACACCTGAGAAAAGCCAAGCAATATACTAATATAATCAGCTGTGGGCAGAGGACGGGCTGCATACAGAAAACGGCAGGGAGGTCACATGGTACAAGGAAAACTTTATCAACATGACAAGCAGAGAAACCATCATAACAATATGGTTACTACTGTGGAATTCATGGTTATGTATCCACTAAGGGGAGTTGAGACATTTACATCATATTTGACTGATATCAGTCCTCCTCTTATAACACTCCAGCACTGATATAACCTCAGAGACATTTACATCATATATGACTGATATCAGTCCTCCTCTTATAACACTCCAGCACTGATATAACCTCAGAGACATTTACATCATATATGACTGATATCAGTCCTCCTCTTATAACACTCCAGTACTGATATAATCTCCAGAGACATTTACAGTCATATGAATAAGTTTGGGCACCCCTATTAATCTTAATCATTTTTAGTTCTAAATATTTGGGTGTTTGCAACAGCCATTTCAATTTGATATATCTAATAACTGATGGACACAGTAATATTTCAGGATTGAAATGAGGTTTATTGTACTAACAGAAAATGTGCAATATGCATTAAACCAAAATTTGACCGGTGCAAAAATTTGGGTACCCTTATCATTTTATTGATTTGAATACTCCTAACTACTTTTTACTGACTTACTGAAGCACAAAATTGGTTTTGTAACCTCACTGAGCTTTGAACTTCATAGCCAGGTGTATCCAATCATGAGAAAAGGTATTTAAGGTGGCCAATTGCAAGTTGTTCTCCTATTTGAATCTCCTCTGAAGAGTGGCATCATGGGCTCCTCAAAACAACTCTCAAATGATCTGAAAACAAAGATTGTTCAGCATAGTTGTTCAGGGGAAGGATACAAAAAGTTGTCTCAGAGATTTAACCTGTCAGTTTCCACTGTGAGGAACATAGTAAGGAAATGGAAGACCACAGGGACAGTTCTTGTTAAGCCCAGAAGTGGCAGGCCAAGAAAAATATCAGAAAGGCAGAGAAGAAGAATGGTGAGAACAGTCAAGGACAATCCACAGACCACCTCCAAAGAGCTGCAGCATCATCTTGCTGCAGATGGTGTCACTGTGCATCGGTCAACAATACAGCACACTTTGCACAAGGAGAAGCTGTATGGGAGAGTGATGCGAAAGAAGCCGTTTCTGAAAGCACGCCACAAACAGAGTCGCCTGAGGTATGCAAAAGCACATTTGGACAAGCCAGCTTCATTTTGGAAGAAGGTCCTGTGGACTGATGAAACAAAGATTGAGTTGTTTGGTCATACAAAAAGGCGTTATGCATGGCGTCCAAAAAACACAGCATTCCAAGAAAAACACTTGCTACCCACTGTAAAATTTGGTGGAGGTTCCATCATGCTTTGGGGCTGTGTGGCCAATGCCGGCACCGGGAATCTTGTTAAAGTTGAGGGTCGCATGGATTCAACTCAGTATCAGCAGATTCTTGAGAATAATGTACAAGAATCAGTGACGAATTTGAAGTTACGCCGGGGATGGATATTTCAGCAAGACAATGATCCAAATCTACTCAGGCATTCATGCAGAGGAACAATTACAATGTTCTGGAATGGCCATCCCAGTCCCCAGACCTGAATATCATTGAACATCTGTGGGATAATTTGAAGCGGGCTGTCCATGCTCGGCGACCATCAAACTTAACTGAACTGGAATTGTTTTGTAAAGAGGAATGGTCAAAAATACCTTCATCCAGGATCCAGGAACTGATTAAAAGCTACAGGAAGCGACTAGAGGCTGTTATTTTTGCAAAAGGAGGATCTACTAAATATTAATGTCACTTTTCTGTTGAGGTGCCTATACTTTTGCACCGGTCAAATTTTGGTTTAATGCATATTGCACATTTTCTGTTAGTACAATAAACCTCATTTCAATCCTGAAATATTACTGTGTCCATCAGTTATTAGATATATCAAATTGAAATGGCTGTTGCAAACACCCAGATATTTAGAACTAAAAATGATTAAGATTAATAGGGGTGCCCAAACTTTTTCATATGACTGTACATCATATGTGACTGATATCAGTCCTCTTATAACACTCCAGCACTGATATAACCTCCGGAGACACTTACATCATATATGACTGATATCAGTCCTCCTGTTATAACACTCCAGCACTGATATAACCTCCAGAGACACTTACATCATATATGACTGATATCAGTCCTCCTCTTATAACCCTCCAGCTCTGCCACCCATCCATCCCAGAATCAGATATGTAATACGTTCGGATGAACTGCGCCACCTGCAGGATGATGACTTTACCTCCGCCATGTTGGGCTCATTAGCATGTGACAGATAATAATAAATCTACGTCGCCTCTGGTCGCCAGTTCTGGGGTTTATTGCTTAAAAGCCTCAGCGAATAATTACAGCCCATTGTCTATAATTGTCTTCAAATGGAAAAAATGAGCAAAGGCGAGGGCGAGCGCGAGAGCGGAGCGGCGCTAAATATTGAAGGGATCGTTCTTGGAATACATTGACCAATTGACTTCAGCTCCGGTAATTACGGGGCACGGTTTTCCTCGGCACATTCGACGCACAGAGGTCACAGGCATTAATGTAACTCAGACCGCCGATTCTCCGGTATTAACGCTGCACAAATATTACTGAAATGTAGAAAATGAATTCCGAAATGAGTCTAACGCGCGTCGCCAAATATACGATTAATGGCTGCTAAACAGCGCTGGTGACTAAAGGCGAAAAACCTCACAGGTGAGATGGCGATGATGGCAGCTGAGGGGGCAGAAATACACCAATTCTTACAGGATCTGCGGTAAATTCCGACAATCCGGGACGCCATTCGCTACATATGTTTCTGCGGTGACATTGCCACGATGTTGAGCTGCTCTTGACATGAAGTTTGTCAGATTTCTGTGTAGATTCCCGGAAAAAAATCCTAAAACGCGCGAGCTTCCATTGATCTGCGGACCTGGCAGATTATCCGCCATAATCCTCATATTAACCCCGCCGTGAAGCGTACGCTGTCATTCAGGACGCTTTCTATCACGGGAAGGATTAAGAGGTTTTTTACATAATCCATCACCAGCGGCTGCCGCAGCTTCATTATCTGGATGTGAAAACTGATCTGGAGTTATGTCGTATACTCCAGTTACATCCAAAGCTGCTGTCTGAAGTCTAATGTTAGATCATGTGCTATACTCCAGTCACATCCAAAGCTGCTCTCTGAATTGTAATGTTACATTGTGTCTTATACAAAGCTACTGTCTGATCTCTAATGTTACATCATACTGAAGTCACATCCAATTATAATAGTGACAATAGTTCTGTACAGCGCTGCAGAATATGATGGCGCTATAAAAGCATAACAATAATAATACAGTAGTGAGTGCAGCTCTGGATGTGACTGGAGTATAAAATACTCTTTGATCCAGTACATGCGAGTGTGGCGTGCAGGGAAGAAGCGCAGCATGTGCTCCACACCAGGAAAAGCTCACGATTATTTTATTAAACATCACGGCCGGTAAGTGCCCGATTCACGTATAGAATGAGCCAAATCCAGTAACTGTTCTGGTGCCACAAAAGGAGCCAAAGTTACAGCTTGTGTGTGAACAGTCCCTGAGCTACTGAGGGGGAGGGGTGCACTGAAGATGGAGGCGACACGGTTATATCACACAAGAGCGTCAGAGAATCAAATAGTCTGGGGATCAATTATATATAATACAGACAGCAGAAGATTAGTCAGCGACCGCCCCGCAATATGGGGAAATAATCATCTACAGACGAGAGCAAGACACAAAGAAAAATACCAAGAAACTGACAAGATGGTAACAATAATAATAATAATAGTCCCACAATGGGGAAATTCAGTGTAATAAACAGTGTAATAGATGGGGGGAGAACAGCAAGAACTGGCTGATAACAGATAGTAATAGATTGTATTCCCCTGTCCTACAGTCGGCCTCTCCTCTCCTGACATGGCTGATAACAGATAGTAATAGATTGTAGTCACCTGTCCTACAGTCGGCCTCTCCCCTCCTGACATGGCTGATAACAGATAGTAATAGATTGTATTCCCCTGTCCTACAGTCGGCCTCTCCTCTCCTGACATGGCTGATAACAGATAGTAATAGATTGTATTCCCCTGTCCTACAGTCGGCCTCTCCCCCTCCTGACATGGCTGATAACAGATAGTAATAGATTGTATTCCCCTGTCCTACAGTCGGCCTCTCCCCTCCTGACGTGGCTGATAACAGATAGTAATAGATTGTATTCCCCTGTCCTACAGTCGGCCTCTCCCCTACTGACATGGCTGATAACAGATAGTAATAGATTGTATTCACCTGCACTACAGTCGGCCTCTCCCCTCCTGACATGGCTGATAAGAGATAGTAATAGATTGTATTCCCCTGTCCTACAGTCGGCCTCTCCCCTCCTGACATGGCTGATAACAGATAGTAATAGATTGTATTCCCCTGTCCTACAGTCGGCCTCTCCCCTCCTGACATGGCTGATAACAGATAGTAATAGATTGTATTCCCCTGTCCTACAGTCGGCCTCTCCTCTCCTAACATGGCTGATAACAGATAGTAATAGATTGTATTCCCCTGTCCTACAGTCGGCCTCTCCCCTCCTGACATGGCTGATAACAGATAGTAATAGATTGTATTCCCCTGTCCTACAGTCGGCCTCTCCTGACGTGGCTGATAACAGATAGTAATAGATTGTATTCCCCTATCCTACAGTCGGCCTCTCCTCTCCTGACGTGGCTGATAACAGATAGTAATAGATTGTATTCCCCTGTCCTACAGTCGGCCTCTCCCCTCCTGACATGGCTGATAACAGATAGTAATAGATTGTATTCCCCTGTCCTACAGTCGGCCTCTCCTCTCCTGACATGGCTGATAACAGATAGTAATAGATTGTATTCCCCTGTCCTACAGTCGGCCTCTCCTCTCCTGACATGGCTGATAACAGATAGTAATAGATTGTATTCCCCTGTCCTACAGTCGGCCTCTCCTCTCCTGACGTGGCTAATAACAGATAGTAATAGATTGTATTCCTCTGTCCTACAGTCGGCGTCTCCCCTCCTGACATGGCAGATAACAGATAGTAATAGATTGTATTCCCCTGTCCTACAGTCGGCCTCTCCCCTCCTGACATGGCTGATAACAGATAGTAATAGATTGTATTCCCCTGTCCTACAGTCGGCCTCTCCTCCCCTGACACGGCTGATAACAGATAGTAATAGATTGTATTCCCCTGTCCTACAGTCGGCCTCTCCCCTCCTGACATGGCTGATAACAGATAGTAATAGATTGTATTCCCCTGTCCTACAGTCGGCCTCTCCTCTCCTGACATGGCTGATAACAGATAGTAATAGATTGTATTCCCCTGTCCTACAGTCGGCCTCTCCCCTCCTGACATGGCTGATAACAGATAGTAATAGATTGTATTCCCCTGTCCTACAGTCGGCCTCTCCTCTACTGACATGGCTGATAACAGATAGTAATAGATTGTATTCACCTGTCCTACAGTCAGCCTCTCCTCTCCTGACATGGCAGATAACAGATAGTAATAGATTGTATTCCCCTGTCCTACAGTCGGCCTCTCCTCTCCTGACATGGCTGATAACAGATAGTAATAGATTGTATTCCCCTGTCCTACAGTCGGCCTCTCCTCTCCTGACGTGGCTGATAACAGATAGTAATAGATTGTATTCCCCTGTCCTACAGTCGGCCTCTCCCCTCTTGACATGGCTGATAACAGATAGTAATAGATTGTATTCCCCTGTCCTACAGTCGGCCTCTCCCCTCCTGACGTGGCTGATAACAGATAGTAATAGATTGTATTCCCCTGTCCTACAGTCGGCCTCTCCCCTCCTGACGTGGCTGATAACAGATAGTAATAGATTGTATTCCCCTGTCCTACAGTCGGCCTCTCCCCTCCTGACGTGGCTGATAACAGATAGTAATAGATTGTATTCCCCTGTCCTACAGTCGGCCTCTCCCCTCCTGACATGGCTGATAACAGATAGTAATAGATTGTATTCCCCTGTCCTACAGTCGGCCTCTCCCCTCCTGACATGGCTGATAACAGATAGTAATAGATTGTATTCCCCTGTCCTACAGTCGGCCTCTCCTCTCCTGACGTGGCTGATAACAGATAGTAATAGATTGTATTCCCCTGTCCTACAGTCGGCCTCTCCCCTCCTGACGTGGCTGATAACAGATAGTAATAGATTGTATTCCCCTGTCCTACAGTCGGCCTCTCCTCTCCTGACATGGATGATAACAGATAGTAATAGATTGTATTCCCCTGTCCTACAGTCGGCCTCTCCGCTCCTGACATGGCTGATAACAGATACTAATAGATTGTATTCACCTGTCCTACAGTCGGCCTCTCCCCTCCTGACATGGCTGATAACAGATAGTAATAGATTGTATTCCCCTGTCCTACAGTCGGCCTCTCCTCTCCTGACATGGGTGATAACAGATAGTAATAGATTGTATTCCCCTGTCCTACAGTCGGCCTCTCCTCTCCTGACACGGCTGATAACAGATAGTAATAGATTGTATTCCTCTGTCCTACAGTCGGCCTCTCCCCTCCTGACATGGCTGATAACAGATAGTAATAGATTGTATTCCCCTGTCCTACAGTCGGCCTCTCCTCTCCTGACGTGGCTGATAACAGATAGTAATAGATTGTATTCCCCTGTCCTACAGTCGGCCTCTCCCCTCCTGACATGGCTGATAACAGATAGTAATAGATTGTATTCCCCTGTCCTACAGTCGGCCTCTCCCCTCCTGACATGGCTGATAACAGATAGTAATAGATTGTATTCCCCTGTCCTACAGTCGGCCTCTCCGCTCCTGACATGGCTGATAACAGATAGTAATAGATTGTATTCACCTGTCCTACAGTCGGCCTCTCCCCTCCTGACACGGCTGATAACAGATAGTAATAGATTGTATTCCCCTGTCCTACAGTCGGCCTCTCCTCTCCTGACGTGGCTGATAACAGATAGTAATAGATTGTATTCCCCTGTCCTACAGTCGGCCTCTCCTCTCCTGACATGGCTGATAACAGATAGTAATAGATTATATTCCCCTGTCCTACATTCGGCCTCTCCCCTCCTGACGTGGCTGATAACAGATAGTAATAGATTGTAGTCACCTGTCCTACAGTCGGCCTCTCCCCTCCTGACATGGCAGATAACAGATAGTAATAGATTGTATTCCCCTGTCCTACAGTCGGCCCTCCCCTCCTGACGTGACTGATAACAGATAGTAATAGATTGTATTCCCCTGTCCTACAGTCGGCCTCTCCTCTCCTGACATGGCTGATAACAGATAGTAATAGATTGTAGTCACCTGTCCTACAGTCGGCCTCTCCCCTCCTGACATGGCAGATAACAGATAGTAATAGATTGTATTCCCCTGTCCTACAGTCGGCCTCTCCTCTCCTGACGTGGCTGATAACAGATAGTAATAGATTGTATTCCCCTGTCCTACAGTCGGCCTCTCCTCTCCTGACATGGCTGATAACAGATAGTAATAGATTATATTCCCCTGTCCTACATTCGGCCTCTCCCCTCCTGACGTGGCTGATAACAGATAGTAATAGATTGTAGTCACCTGTCCTACAGTCGGCCTCTCCCCTCCTGACATGGCAGATAACAGATAGTAATAGATTGTATTCCCCTGTCCTACAGTCGGCCCTCCCCTCCTGACGTGACTGATAACAGATAGTAATAGATTGTATTCCCCTGTCCTACAGTCGGCCTCTCCCCTCCTGACATGGCTGATAACAGATAGTAATAGATTGTAGTCACCTGTCCTACAGTCGGCCTCTCCCCTCCTGACATGGCAGATAACAGATAGTAATAGATTGTATTCCCCTGTCCTACAGTCGGCCTCTCCTCTCCTGACATGGCTGATAACAGATAGTAATAGATTGTAGTCACCTGTCCTACAGTCGGCCTCTCCCCTCCTGACATGGCAGATAACAGATAGTAATAGATTGTATTCCCCTGTCCTACAGTCGGCCTCTCCTCTCCTGACATGGCAGATAACAGATAGTAATAGATTGTATTCCCCTGTCCTACAGTCGGCCTCTCCTCTCCTGACATGGCAGATAACAGATAGTAATAGATTGTATTCCCCTGTCCTACAGTCGGCCTCTCCTCTCCTGACGTGGCTGATAACAGATAGTAATAGATTGTATTCCCCTGTCCTACAGTCGGCCTCTCCTCTCCTGACATGGCTGATAACAGATAGTAATAGATTGTATTCCCCTGTCCTACAGTCGGCCTCTCCCCTCCTGACATGGCTGATAACAGATAGTAATAGATTGTATTCCCCTGTCCTACAGTCGGCCTCTCCTCTCCTGACGTGGCTGATAACAGATAGTAATAGATTGTATTCCCCTGTCCTACAGTCGGCCTCTCCTCTCCTGACATGGCTGATAACAGATAGTAATAGATTGTATTCCCCTGTCCTACAGTCGGCCTCTCCTCTCCTGACATGGCTGATAACAGATAGTAATAGATTGTAGTCACCTGTCCTACAGTCGGCCTCTCCTCTCCTGACATGGCTGATAACAGATAGTAATAGATTGTATTCCCCTGTCCTACAGTCGGCCTCTCCCCTCCTGACGTGGCTGATAACAGATAGTAATAGATTGTATTCCCCTGTCCTACAGTCGGCCTCTCCTCTCCTGACGTGGCTGATAACAGATAGTAATAGATTGTATTCCCCTGTCCTACAGTCGGCCTCTCCTCTCCTGACATGGCTGATAACAGATAGTAATAGATTGTAGTCCCCTGTCCTATAGTCGGCCTCTCCTCTCCTGACATGGCTGATAACAGATAGTAATAGATTGTATTCCCCTGTCCTACAGTCGGCCTCTCCCCTCCTGACATGGCAGATAACAGATAGTAATAGATTGTATTCCCCTGTCCTACAGTCGGCCTCTCCCTCCTGACATGACTGATAACAGATAGTAATAGATTGTATTCCCCTGTCCTACAGTCGGCCTCTCCCCTCCTGACATGGCAGATAACAGATAGTAATAGACTGTATTCGCCCGGTCCTACAGGGGGCCCCCCCCCCCCCGCCGGGGCTGATAGCACCTAGTAAGAGATGGTGGGGCCCCCCCCTCCGGCCGGCCGCCCCCCCCCCGCCCGGGCTCTTAACCGGTACTCGTTGGTTTTCGTGCGCTCTCCTTTTTCTCGTGCCGTTGGCCCCCTCCCCTTTTTTTTTTGCCCTTGGGCGGCCCGGGGGGGGGGGCCCCCCGCCGCGGGGGGGGCCCCCCCCCCCCCCTTGGGGTGGGGCCGGCGGGGTGGGGGGGGGGGGTGGGGGGGGGGGGGGGGGGGGGGGGGGGGGGGGGGGGGGGGGGGGGGGGGGGGGGGGGGGGGATAATGACTTGGGGCGAGTTAATCTCGTTACCTCCAATTAGAAGACGGGCGAATCCCCTTAAAATAATCCACAAAAAAAAAATAAAAAATTACCCCTTCCCCCACAGAGAGGTCGGGGATCCTCCTAATTACTTCAGATAACTACTTCGCACTTTCCCTCCGTTCACCTCCCGCACATCTTTGCTGTGTTTTCTGCGAGAATTTCTTTCCGCCATCTTGTTTTCTTAAGGATTTGCAGTTTCCATTGGATTTTGATCAGCGGCTCAGCCACGGAAAACAAATGGCGGACTATGACAAGTTACCACCTGCTCGCTGTTTATCCAGTCGTTCTCGTATTTAGGGCACAGCGGTGCGCTCTATGGGAGGACTGAGGCTCCAGCATGGCGTCTACTCACCGTCTTTCCGGTCGTGCACATATTTAGGGCACAGCAGTGCTCTGTATGGGAGTCTCTTGCACATCGTCTGCTCGCTGCTTTTCTGGTCCACGGAGCTCTGTATAGAAGGACTGAGGATTCGGTGTGACGTCTGGTCGTTTGGTCGCTATTTTTTCCGGTCCATGCTTCTCTCTCTGGGAGGACTGACGCTCCAGCACGTTGTCTGGTCGCCGTTTTTCCGGTCCGCGGCGCTCTCTCTGGGAGGAATGAGGCTCCGGCACGTTGTCTGGTTCGCCGTTTTCCGGTCCACGGCGCTCTCTCTGGGAGGAATGAGTCTCCGGCACGTTGTCTGGTCGCCGTTTTTCCGGTCTGTGGCGCTCTCTCTAGGAGGACTGAGGCTCCGGCACGTTGTCTGGTCGCTGTTTTTCCAGTCTGCGGCGCTCTCTCTGGGAGGACTGAGGCTCCGGCACGTTGTCTGGTTCGCCGTTTTTCCAGTCCGCGGCGATCTCTCTGGGAGGACTGAGGCTCCGACACGTTGTCTGGTTCGCCGTTTTTCCGGTCCACGGCGCTCTCTCTGGGAGGACTGAGTCTCCGGCACGTTGTCTGGTCGCCATTTTTGCAGTCCACGGCGCTCTCTCTGGGAGGACTGAGTCTCCGGCACGTTGTCTGGTCGCCGTTTTTCCGGTCTGCGGCGCTCTCTCTAGGAGGACTGAGGCTCCGGCACGTTGCCTGGTCGCCGTTTTTCCGGTCTGTGGCGCTCTCTCTAGGAGGACTGAGGCTTCGGCACGTTGTCTGGTCGCCGTTTTCCGGTCCGCGGCACTCTCTCTGGGAGGACTGAGGCTCCGGCACGTTGTCTGGTTCGCCGTTTTTCGGTCCGTCGCGCTCTCTCTGGGAGGACTGAGGCTCCGGCACGTTGTCTGGTCGCCGTTTTTCCGGTCCGTCGCGCTCTCTCTAGGAGGACTGAGGCTCCGGCACGTTGTCTGGTCGCCGTTTTTCCGGTCTGCGGCGCTCTCTCTGGGAGGACTGAGTCTCCGGCACGTTGTCTGGTCGCCGTTTTTCCGGTCTGCGGCGCTCTCTCTAGGAGGACTGAGGCTCCGACACATTGTCTGGTCGCCCTGGGAGGACTGAGTCTCTGGCACGTTGTCTGGTCGCCGTTTTTCTGGTCTGCGGCACTCTCTCTAGGAGGACTGAGGCTCCGGCACGTTGTCTGGTCGCCGTTTTTCCGGTCTGCGGCGCTCTCTCTGGGAGGACTGAGTCTCCGGCACGTTGTCTGGTCACCGTTTTTCCGGTCTGCGGCGCTCTCTCTAGGAGGACTGAGGCTCTGGCACGTTGTCTGGTCGCCGTTTTTCCGGTCTGCGGCGCTCTTTCTGGGAGGACTGAGTCTCCGGCACGTTGTCTGGTCGCCGTTTTTCCGGTCTGCGGCGCTCTCTCTAGGAGGACTGAGGCTCCGACACGTTGTCTGGTCGCCCTGGGAGGACTGAGTCTCCGGCACGTTGTCTGGTCGCCGTTTTTCTGGTCTGCGGCGCTCTCTCTAGGAGGACTGAGTCTCCGGCACGTTGTCTGGTCGCCGTTTTTCCGGTCTGCGGCGCTCTCTCTAGGAGGACTGAGTCTCCGGCACGTTGTCTGGTCGCCGTTTTTCTGGTCTGCGGCGCTCTCTCTGGGAGGACTGAGTCTCCGGCACGTTGTCTGGTCGCCGTTTTTCCGGTCTGCGGCGCTCTCTCTAGGAGGACTGAGTCTCCGGCACGTTGTCTGGTCGCCGTTTTTCCGGTCCGCGGCGCTCTCTCTGGGAGGAATGAGGCTCCGGCACGTTGTCTGGTTCGCCGTTTTCCGGTCCACGGCGCTCTCTCTGGGAGGAATGAGTCTCCGGCACGTTGTCTGGTCGCCGTTTTTCCGGTCTGTGGCGCTCTCTCTAGGAGGACTGAGGCTCCGGCACGTTGTCTGGTCGCTGTTTTTCCAGTCTGCGGCGCTCTCTCTGGGAGGACTGAGGCTCCGGCACGTTGTCTGGTTCGCCGTTTTTCCAGTCCGCGGCGATCTCTCTGGGAGGACTGAGGCTCCGACACGTTGTCTGGTTCGCCGTTTTTCCGGTCCACGGCGCTCTCTCTGGGAGGACTGAGTCTCCGGCACGTTGTCTGGTCGCCATTTTTGCAGTCCACGGCGCTCTCTCTGGGAGGACTGAGTCTCCGGCACGTTGTCTGGTCGCCGTTTTTTCCGGTCTGTGGCGCTCTCTCTAGGAGGACTGAGGCTCCGGCACGTTGCCTGGTCGCCGTTTTTCCGGTCTGTGGCGCTCTCTCTAGGAGGACTGAGGCTTCGGCACGTTGTCTGGTCGCCGTTTTTCCGGTCCGCGGCACTCTCTCTGGGAGGACTGAGGCTCCGGCACGTTGTCTGGTTCGCCGTTTTTCGGTCCGTCGCGCTCTCTCTGGGAGGACTGAGGCTCCGGCACGTTGTCTGGTCGCCGTTTTTCCGGTCCGTCGCGCTCTCTCTAGGAGGACTGAGGCTCCGGCACGTTGTCTGGTCGCCGTTTTTCCGGTCTGCGGCGCTCTCTCTGGGAGGACTGAGTCTCCGGCACGTTGTCTGGTCGCCGTTTTTCCGGTCTGCGGCGCTCTCTCTAGGAGGACTGAGGCTCCGACACATTGTCTGGTCGCCCTGGGAGGACTGAGTCTCTGGCACGTTGTCTGGTCGCCGTTTTTCTGGTCTGCGGCACTCTCTCTAGGAGGACTGAGGCTCCGGCACGTTGTCTGGTCGCCGTTTTCCGGTCTGCGGCGCTCTCTCTGGGAGGACTGAGTCTCCGGCACGTTGTCTGGTCGCCGTTTTTCCGGTCTGCGGCGCTCTCTCTAGGAGGACTGAGGCTCTGGCACGTTGTCTGGTCGCCGTTTTTCCGGTCTGCGGCGCTCTTTCTGGGAGGACTGAGTCTCCGGCACGTTGTCTGGTCGCCGTTTTCCGGTCTGCGGCGCTCTCTCTAGGAGGACTGAGGCTCCGACACGTTGTCTGGTCGCCCTGGGAGGACTGAGTCTCCGGCACGTTGTCTGGTCGCCGTTTTTCTGGTCTGCGGCGCTCTCTCTAGGAGGACTGAGTCTCCGGCACGTTGTCTGGTCGCCGTTTTTCCGGTCTGCGGCGCTCTCTCTAGGAGGACTGAGTCTCCGGCACGTTGTCTGGTCGCCGTTTTTCTGGTCTGCGGCGCTCTCTCTGGGAGGACTGAGTCTCCGGCACGTTGTCTGGTCGCCGTTTTTCCGGTCTGCGGCGCTCTCTCTAGGAGGACTGAGTCTCCGGCACGTTGTCTGGTCGCCGTTTTTCCGGTCCGCGGCGCTCTCTCTGGGAGGAATGAGGCTCCGGCACGTTGTCTGGTTCGCCGTTTTTCCGGTCCACGGCGCTCTCTCTGGGAGGAATGAGTCTCCGGCACGTTGTCTGGTCGCCGTTTTTCCGGTCTGTGGCGCTCTCTCTAGGAGGACTGAGGCTCCGGCACGTTGTCTGGTCGCTGTTTTTCCAGTCTGCGGCGCTCTCTCTGGGAGGACTGAGGCTCCGGCACGTTGTCTGGTTCGCCGTTTTTCCAGTCCGCGGCGATCTCTCTGGGAGGACTGAGGCTCCGACACGTTGTCTGGTTCGCCGTTTTTCCGGTCCACGGCGCTCTCTCTGGGAGGACTGAGTCTCCGGCACGTTGTCTGGTCGCCATTTTTGCAGTCCACGGCGCTCTCTCTGGGAGGACTGAGTCTCCGGCACGTTGTCTGGTCGCCGTTTTTCCGGTCTGTGGCGCTCTCTCTAGGAGGACTGAGGCTCCGGCACGTTGCCTGGTCGCCGTTTTTCCGGTCTGTGGCGCTCTCTCTAGGAGGACTGAGGCTTCGGCACGTTGTCTGGTCGCCGTTTTTCCGGTCCGCGGCACTCTCTCTGGGAGGACTGAGGCTCCGGCACGTTGTCTGGTTCGCCGTTTTTCGGTCCGTCGCGCTCTCTCTGGGAGGACTGAGGCTCCGGCACGTTGTCTGGTCGCCGTTTTTCCGGTCCGTCGCGCTCTCTCTAGGAGGACTGAGGCTCCGGCACGTTGTCTGGTCGCCGTTTTTCCGGTCTGCGGCGCTCTCTCTGGGAGGACTGAGTCTCCGGCACGTTGTCTGGTCGCCGTTTTTCCGGTCTGCGGCGCTCTCTCTAGGAGGACTGAGGCTCCGACACATTGTCTGGTCGCCCTGGGAGGACTGAGTCTCTGGCACGTTGTCTGGTCGCCGTTTTTCTGGTCTGCGGCACTCTCTCTAGGAGGACTGAGGCTCCGGCACGTTGTCTGGTCGCCGTTTTTCCGGTCTGCGGCGCTCTCTCTGGGAGGACTGAGTCTCCGGCACGTTGTCTGGTCGCCGTTTTTCCGGTCTGCGGCGCTCTCTCTAGGAGGACTGAGGCTCTGGCACGTTGTCTGGTCGCCGTTTTTCCGGTCTGCGGCGCTCTTTCTGGGAGGACTGAGTCTCCGGCACGTTGTCTGGTCGCCGTTTTTCCGGTCTGCGGCGCTCTCTCTAGGAGGACTGAGGCTCCGACACGTTGTCTGGTCGCCCTGGGAGGACTGAGTCTCCGGCACGTTGTCTGGTCGCCGTTTTTCTGGTCTGCGGCGCTCTCTCTAGGAGGACTGAGTCTCCGGCACGTTGTCTGGTCGCCGTTTTTCCGGTCTGCGGCGCTCTCTCTAGGAGGACTGAGTCTCCGGCACGTTGTCTGGTCGCCGTTTTTCTGGTCTGCGGCGCTCTCTCTGGGAGGACTGAGTCTCCGGCACGTTGTCTGGTCGCCGTTTTTCCGGTCTGCGGCGCTCTCTCTAGGAGGACTGAGTCTCCGGCACGTTGTCTGGTCGCCCTGGGAGGACTGAGTCTCCGGCACGATGTCTGGTCGCCGTTTTTCTGGTCTGCGGCGCTCTCTCTAGGAGGACTGAGTCTCCGGCACGTTGTCTGGTCGCCGTTTTTCTGGTCTGCGGCGCTCTCTCTAGGAGGACTGAGGCTCCGGCACGTTGTCTGGTCGCCGTTTTTCCGGTCTGCGGCGCTCTCTCTGGGAGGACTGAGTCTCCGGCACGTTGTCTGGTCGCCGTTTTTCCGGTCTGCGGCGCTCTCTCTAGGAGGACTGAGTCTCCGGCACGTTGTCTGGTCGCCCTGGGAGGACTGAGTCTCCGGCACGATGTCTGGTCGCCGTTTTTCTGGTCTGCGGCGCTCTCTCTAGGAGGACTGAGTCTCCGGCACGTTGTCTGGTCGCCGTTTTTCTGGTCTGCGGCGCTCTCTCTGGGAGGACTGAGTCTCCGGCACGTTGTCTGGTCGCCGTTTTTCCGGTCTGCGGCGCTCTCTCTAGGAGGACTGAGTCTCCGGCACGTTGTCTGGTCGCCCTGGGAGGACTGAGTCTCCGGCACGATGTCTGGTCGCCGTTTTTCTGGTCTGCGGCGCTCTCTCTAGGAGGACTAAGGCTCCGGCACGTTGTCTGGCTCAGTTTTTCCAGAAATTCTCAGTTTTCCAGAGAGAGGCAGAAAATAATAAAAGTTGTGAGTTTCCTGAGTGGAATGAAGGCGCGGTGTTGTGCGGATACCTGAGCGGTCATGGCGGCGGCGGTTCGGAGAATAGAAGCCTTTGTTACACATGGAGGGTCAGACGGCTGAACGTAAACACGGCCCCTGTTGTCTCACCAAATACAGCTGCGCCCCATCTGAATCCCCCTTTGTCCGGCAGCGGTGGCACAAACCTGTCATTCTTCTGCTGTAAATACCCCCCACCCCCCCCCTGACCTCACAAGGATCCCCCCCAGAGGGCAGGACCCCCCCCCCCCACCCCCAGGGGGCAGCACTAATTACCTCCCCCCTGATTGCAAACCTCACACGGACAATGGACAATAATGGCCGCTGTCACAGGAACAATAAACCAGGGCTTGTTTTCACAGCTTTCTGCCAAACCTCAGCACACTGCTACACTGTCTGACAACCCCCAGAGCAAGCGATCACAGCCCCCCCCCCCCCAGACACCTATGAGGGTCACTGACCCTAACCGTCTGGAGCAGCAGGAGGTTATAGGTATATGCACTCCTCTCCTCGCATTGTGTCAGTCTTCACTATAGTTCTGGAATTATATTCAATTGCTCTTAAATTACTGCAAAGCAATGAATTGTGGGACAGTACCATGTGACTGTAAGATGCCGTCCTCCCCTATGGGGATTCTCTAGGCACATCATTGATATTCAATATATTGACAGTTCATGCAGAGGTCAAGAAATCCCCAAAACTTGACATTAGAGGATGACTCTAAATCATTGTGCCCCCCCCCCTATCCATAAGCTCCTCCCCCCTGTGTAGTCGTAGTCACAGCATGAAAGTTTCTGATTCTAATTCTTGGCTTTTATTTTCCTGACAACTAACACAGCAGGCCCCTCCCCTAGCAAAAGCTGTCATGAAACTCCACCCCACCTCAGCCCCACCCCCGAGGAACATGAGACACATTTAAAATACACAAATTTCCACTTTCAACACTGAGAAGAATCATCAGTGTAAGGTCGTAGGATGGCTGGAGTTTCCCTTTAAGCACTTGAGCAGGGTGAGAATACAAGGAACAATCACACTCATCATCTCCGCCAACCACCACCACCATCATCTCCCGCTTCTCTATGTCACCAATTACCAGAACAACTCATCGACAGTACATGACATAGAAGATACAAAAGCTGCTGCTCCCTGTTATCAGCCGGCCCTTACCTTTAATGTCGCCCAGGTTCCCTGAGCCCATGGCGAGGAGCTTGTCCTTCCAGTCCTTGGACAGGAGCTTCTCGATGCTGGGCGTCTCTGGAACGAGAGAAACAAAGACAATGTAACAGCGGAACGTAAAGATATCGCTACAATGTATCAACAGATCATAAACAGATCGCTACAATGTATCAACAGATCATAAACAGATCGCTACAATGTATCATCAGATCATAAACAGATCGCTACAATGTATCCATGGATCGTGAGGATATCGCTACAATGTATTAATGGATCATAAACAGATCGCTACAATGTATCAATGGATCATAAACAGATCGCTACAATGTATCATCAGATCATAAACAGATCGCTACAATGTATCCATGGATTGTGAGGATATCGCTACAATGTATTAATGGATCATAAACAGATCGCTACAATGTATCAATGGATCATAAACAGATTGCTACAATGTATCAATGGATCATAAACAGATCGCTACAATGTATCATCAGATCATAAACAGATCGCTACAATGTATCAATGGATCATAAACAGATCACTACAATGTATCAATGGATCATAAACAGATTGCTACAATGTATCAATGGATCATAAACAGATTGCTACAATGTATCAATGGATCCTGAGGATATCGCTACAATGTATCAGGAAGGGGGCACCAGTGAGGTTTACTAATCGCTGATGTCTGGATCAAAGATGGCGGATGTGGTCTTACTGGACGGCCATAGATTTGGCGCATTACCTGGGTCACCTGACTCTGCGCCCCTCTCCTCAGGATAGTCCCCTTTAAGTCTGTCACTTCTTATTTGCCACATTTAATAAAATAACCGTATTGTCGCCTGGTGGTTTTCCGCCGTCCTGCCATATTGACATTCCGCTCTCATAGTTTTGACCCTCGTTGTGTTTATTTTTTCCATCGCGCCGCGTCCAAACATTATTCAAATGTGGAGTAGAAGTGAACGGTGTAATTGTACCCTGGTGCCGGCGCCGAGACGCCTCACAATTACCGCCGATCAAATCCGTCATTACCACTCCGCCATTCAGAAAGAAAATAGAGTGAGGAGGATAAGTGTCCCGATACGTCTCGGCCTAACGACCGCCATTACACACGCCAGTCTACCGCCGCTGCCTCCGCCATCGGGTTTATACGTACACGGGATTGTGTGGCCAATAATGAAGAACATGGCAGCCGCCGAGTAACTTATTGACGCTCCGGGATGAAGAACGCAAGATTATTATCAATATCAGGCTCCACCCCCTGCGCAGCCACCATCTGATATAGAAAGGGTTAACAAGATCTGAACGTAACACCCTGAAGACGGTCGCCCATCGGTATAGTCATCGGTTCTCTCTCCATCCAGGCAAAAGGGTTCATGGAGCTGCTGTATCTAAGCCACTCGTGTGATACTGTCTACTGAGCCATGTATCTAATCCTATCATGTGTGATACAGTCTACTGAGTCATGTATCTAATCCTATCATGTGTGATACTGTCTACTGAGCCGTGTATCTAAGACACTCATGTGTGATACTGTCTACTGAGCCATGTATCTAATCCTATCATGTGTGATACAGTCTACTGAGTCGGGCATCTAATCCTATCATGTGTGATACAGTCTACTGAGCCGTGTATCTAAGACACTCATGTGTGATACTGTCTACTGAGCCGTGTATCTAATCCTATCATGTGTGATACTGTCTACTGAGCCGTGTATCTAATCCTATCATGCGTGATACTGTCTGCCGAGCTGTGTATCTAATCCCTTCATGTGGGATACTGTCTGCTGTATCTAATCCTTTCATGTGGGATACTGTCTGCTGTATCTAATCCTATAATGTGTGATACTGTCTACTGAGCTGTTGTATCTAATCCTATCATGAGTGGTACTGTCTACTGAGCCGTGTATCTAATCCTATCATGTGTGATACTATCTACTGAGCCGTGTATCTAATCCTATCATGTGTGATACTGTCTACTGAGCCGTGTATCTAATCCTATCATGAGTGATACTGTCTACTGATTTGTGTATCTAAGCCAATCATGTTTGATGTTGTCTACTAAGATGCTGTATCTAATCCTATCATGTGTGATACTGTCTACTGAGCCGTGTATCTAATCCTATCATGTGTGATACTGTCTACTGAGCCGTGTATCTAATCCTATCATGTGTGATACTGTCTACTGAGCCGTGTATCTAATCCTATCATGCGTGATACTGTCTGCCGAGCTGTGTATCTAATCCCTTCATGTGGGATACTGTCTGCTGTATCTAATCCTTTCATGTGGGATACTGTCTGCTGTATCTAATCCTATAATGTGTGATACTGTCTACTGAGCTGTTGTATCTAATCCTATCATGAGTGGTACTGTCTACTGAGCTGTGTATCTAATCCTATCATGTGGGATACTGTCTACTGAGCTGTTGTATCTAATCCTATCATGCGTGATACTGTCTACTGAGCTGTGTATCTAATATGTGTGATACTGTCTGCTGAGCTGTGTATCTAATCTTTTCATGTGGGATACTGTCTGCTGCATCTAATCCTTTCATGTGGGATACTGTCTGCTGTATCTAATCCTTTCATGTGGGATACTGTCTACTGAGCTGTTGTATCTAATCCTATCATGAGTGGTACTGTCTGCCGAGCTGTGTATCTAATCCTTTCATGTGGGATACTGTTTGCTGCATCTAATCCTTTCATGTGGGATACTGTCTGCTGTATCTAAGCACATGATGTTTGATACTCTGGCATGTCATGTCCCATGTATCGCCGCGCCGCGCCGCCCCCGCTCCGCTCCGCAGGCAGTTCCCAGCCTGAAACAGTTAACAGCACTTAGTGGCAGTGACCTGGGCGGTAAGTATCCAGGATTAGTCAGCGACCGCTCCATTGTCGCCTCCTGCCTGGGGGGGCGTGCTGAATTTTACAATTGGATACATTCTCTTCCCCGGAGATACATTGTATCCAGTCTCTGGCTGAACTTCAGAGCCACAATAAAGAGGTAGCGCCGATTCTTCTCTCCTCGCATCTTCAGGCGGGGGGTGAAGGGTGAAGCTAAATGTAAGCTCTGCGGCGCTGCGTTCACTTATTAGAGGCCTCAGAGCTGGAAGCGTCGCAGGAATGCGGGAACACAAGTCCATTGTCAGGTGACAACCGCCCGCAGCATCACAAGAAAAGCCTTTTACTCTCCAGTCTATTGTCAGACGAGCCGGTGACAAAGCGTTCCCCCCGCGGCTAGACAAAATCCTCGCCGGAGAAGAAACCGCGCGCCTCGCTGACTAAAGACGCCAAATGATCCCCGACCGTATCAGAGCAGGTTATTGGAGGGGTCAGCACTGACCCCCTTTGTCAGGACCCCTTCTGACATCTGAGGGTTCGTTACAATGTATCAGTGCAGATAATCCTCTGCAAGCTGAACCCATCAGCAGCCCAAATCTCTCTCCTGTACTGAGAGTTTGCTACAGTGTATCAGTATAGAGCAGACCTGAGAGACTACGACTGCCAGGACATGCTGGGAGTCATGGAATGGAGACCACTGGTCTAGGCAATCCTCTGTGAGCCGCACAAACCTTTCTCCTGTTCTGTCAGTTTGTTACAATGTATCAGTCTAGAGCACTATTTCATAATCTATGGCTATACAATTGTTGCAAAAGCTACAAGTCCCAGCATGCCCTGCCAGTGGTCCTGCAGCAGCACAGCTCTCCTGTTGTGGTAGTATGTTACAAGGTATCAGTGCAGGAGTCCACAGAGGATGCAGTTGTAACAAACCCTCAGCTGTGAGAAGTATCAGGCCTGGATGGGAAAGTAAACTGACAGCAAGCAGAGATCTGGGGAACAGGAAAGAAATGAAAAGTATATTAGACAGATCCTGGGGTGGGCTATGTAATGGGGGGTTAGAAGTTGGGGGCCCCTCACCTATAACACATGTATTGTGTACAGAGGTAATGGGGGGGGGGGGTTAGGAGTTGGGGGCCCCTCACCTATAACACATGTACTGTGTACAGAGGTAATGGGGGGGGGGTTAGGAGTTGGGGCCCCTCACCTATAACACATGTACTGTGTACAGAGGTAATGGGGGGGGGGTTAGGAGTTGGGGCCCCTCACCTATAACACATGTACTGTGTACAGAGGTAATGGGGGGGGGGTTAGGAGTTGGGGGCCCCTCACCTATAACACATGTACTGTGTACAGAGGTAATGGGGGGGGGGGGTTAGGAGTTGGGGGCCCCTCACCTATAACACATGTACTGTGTACAGAGGTAATGGGGGAGGGGTTAGGAGTTGGGGGCCCCTCACCTATAATACATGTACTGTGTACAGAGGTAATGGGGGGGGGGGGTGGGAGTTGGGGGCCCCTCACCTATAACACATGTACTGTGTACAGAGGTAATGGGGGGGGGGTTAGGAGTTGGGGGCCCCTCGCCTATAACACATGTACTGTGTACAGAGGTAATGGGGAGGGGTTAGGAGTTGGGGGCCCCTCACCTATAACACATGTACTGTGTACAGAGGTAATGGGGGGGGGGGGTTAGGAGTTGGGGCCCCTCACCTATAACACATGTACTGTGTACAGAGGTAATGGGGGGGGGGGGTTAGGAGTTGGGGCCCCTCACCTATAACGCATGTACTGTGTACAGAGGTAATGGGGGGGGGTTAGGAGTTGGGGGCCCCTCACCTATAACACATGTACTGTGTACAGAGGTAATGGGGGGGGGTTAGGAGTTGGGGGCCCCTCACCTATAACACATGTACTGTGTACAGAGGTAATGGGGGGGGGGGGGGGTTAGGGGTTGGGGGCCCCTCACCTATAACACATGTACTGTGTACAGAGGAAATGGGGGGTTAGGAGTTGGGGGCCCCTCGCCTATAACGCATGTACTGTGTACAGAGGTAATGGGGGGGGGGTTAGGAGTTGGGGGCCCCTCACCTATAACGCATGTACTGTGTACAGAGGTAATGGGGGGGGGGTTAGGAGTTGGGGCCCCTCACCTATAACACATGTACTGTGTACAGAGGTAATGGGGGGGTTAGGAGTTGGGGGCCCCTCACCTATAACACATGTACTGTGTACAGAGGTAATGGGGGGGGGGGGGTTAGGAGTTGGGGGCCCCTCACCTATAACACATGTACTGTGTACAGAGGTAATGGGGGGGGTTAGGAGTTGGGGCCCCTCACCTATAACACATGTACTGTGTACAGAGGTAATGGGGGGGGGGGGGGGTTAGGAGTTGGGGGCCCCTCACCTATAACACATGTACTGTGTACAGAGGTAATGGGGGGGGTTAGGAGTTGGGGGCCCCTCACCTATAACGCATGTACTGTGTACAGAGGTAATGGGGGGGGGGTTAGGAGTTGGGGGCCCCTCACCTATAACACATGTACTGTGTACAGAGGTAATGGGGGGGGGGGTTAGGAGTTGGGGGCCCCTCACCTATAATACATGTACTGTGTACAGAGGTAATGGGGGGGGTTAGGGGTTGGGGGCCCCTCACCTATAATACATGTACTGTGTACAGAGGTAATGGGGGGGGGGGTTAGGAGTTGGGGGCCCCTCACCTATAACACATGTACTGTGTACAGAGGTAATGAGGGGGGGTTAGGAGTTGGGGGCCCCTCACCTATAACACATGTACTGTGTACAGAGGTAATGGGGGGGGTTAGGGGTTGGGGGCCCCTCACCTATAATACATGTACTGTGTACAGAGGTAATGGGGGGGGGTTAGGGGTTGGGGGCCCCTCACCTATAATACATGTACTGTGTACAGAGGTAATGGGGGGGTTAGGAGTTGGGGGCCCCTCACCTATAACGCATGTACTGTGTACAGAGGTAATGGGGGGGGGTTAGGAGTTGGGGGCCCCTCACCTATAACACATGTACTGTGTACAGAGGTAATGGGGGGGGGGTTAGGAGTTGGGGGCCCCTCACCTATAATACATGTACTGTGTACAGAGGTAATGGGGGGGGTTAGGGGTTGGGGGCCCCTCACCTATAATACATGTACTGTGTACAGAGGTAATGGGGGGGGGGGGGGGTTAGGGGTTGGGGGCCCCTCACCTATAACACATGTACTGTGTACAGAGGTAATGGGGGGGGGTTAGGAGTTGGGGGCCCCTCACCTATAACACATGTACTGTGTACAGAGGTAATGGGGGGGGGGTTAGGAGTTGGGGGCCCCTCACCTATAACACATGTACTGTGTACAGAGGTAATGGGGGGGGTTAGGAGTTGGGGGCCCCTCACCTATAATACATGTACTGTGTACAGAGGTAATGAGGGGGGGTTAGGAGTTGGGGGCCCCTCACCTATAACACATGTACTGTGTACAGAGGTAATGGGGGGGGTTAGGAGTTGGGGGCCCCTCACCTATAACACATGTACTGTGTACAGAGGTAATGGGGGGGTTGGGGGGGGTTGGGGGCCCCTCACCTATAACACATGTACTGTGTACAGAGGTAATGGGGGGGGGGGTTAGGAGTTGGGGGCCCCTCACCTATAACACATGTACTGTGTACAGAGGTAATGGGGGGGGGGGGTTAGGGGTTGGGGGCCCCTCACCTATAACGCATGTACTGTGTACAGAGGTAATGGGGGGGGTTAGGAGTTGGGGGCCCCTCACCTATAACACATGTACTGTATAAAGAGTGAAGTCGGGGGGGGGGTTCATGTCACATCTTCACACAGGCCTGAGTGGCCCCTCACCGGGCGCCAGCGCCTCCATTAGATACCAATAACAATGAGTCAGGCCTGAGCAGCCGATCGGGGGATGTTGCGCAGAATGGCGCAGCGCCACATTTGTCGGAGATCGCTCTCCATGGCTGAACAATAAGAGCCTCAATTTGGAAGCACTTATGTCTCTCGCTGGAAGCCGCGCTCTAACTTCTTGGTATAATAATCTTGGCAATAACACTGCAGTGAGCAGTTAAGCCTCAGTCTATCGGATAGCGGCGGCGAGAACGACGCGGTGAGGAAGAGACGACCGCGGTGACGTGAGACAGGCAGAGTGGAGGGAGGGAGAGAGGCGCAGAGACCTCACTAGAGATTAAGGGGGCGGCCATTGTCCTGCATTTCAGTCACTTGTCTTAAATAACTCTGAAATGGCTGATAACAGGGAGCAATAGCTTGTCTTGAATTCATCTGCACAGCAAAGTGACATAGTCTTTAATCCTCCAGTCTGCATTAGGTCCAATCATGAAAGCTATAAAATGTCCTAACATTTTGTTTTTACAGCTCTTGTGCAGCCCTATGTGTTTCCATGGTAACAGACAGCAAACAATCCCCGTGTAGTCAGACGCTGCAGTCACATTTCCTTCTAATTGTCCCGTTTTATGCAAAAGGACATTTGGTTAGTTATCAAGAACTAAAAGACAGGTAGAAGCAAAGACGAGTTCAGGATCAGACTGCACAGTTTGTTGTCTGTTACCATGGAGACACATAGCTCTGCATAGGAGCTGTAGATACAAACACTAGAACATCTCTAATGGCAACAATTCTGGCTATAGATACATTAAATGGATGTGAAGATGGAAATAACAAAGAGATGACACCAGAGAGCATGAGCGGAGCACGAGGAGAGCGAGGAGGGGGGAAGAGATTCAATTCCATTGTCAGCAGGTGCAGAGACATAATACAGAGGGAGAGAGAGAGAGAGATGGACAGAGACACATGGAGAGAGGCCGAGACAGGGGAGGAGGAGGAGACCGCAGAGGAAAGGTGGAGAAGCTATTGCCCCCTGTTATCAGCCATATCAAGAGGGGAGAGGCCGACTGTAGGACAGGGGAATACAATCTATTACTATCTGTTATCTGCCACGTCAGGAGAGGAGAGGCCGACTGTAGGACAGGGGAATACAATCTATTACTATCTGTTATCAGCCACGTCAGGAGAGGAGAGGCCGACTGTAGGACAGGGGACTACAATCTATTACTATCTGTTATCAGCCACGTCAGGAGGGGAGAGGCCGACTGTAGGACAGGGGAATACAATCTATTACTATCTGTTATCAGCCATGTCAGGAGGGGAGAGGCCGACTGTAGGACAGGGGAATACAATCTATTACTATCTGTTATCTGCCACGTCAGGAGAGGAGAGGCCGACTGTAGGACAGGGGAATACCATCTATTACTATCTGTTATCTGCCACGTCAGGAGAGGAGAGGCCGACTGTAGGACAGAGGAATACAATCTATTACTATCTGTTATCACCAATGTCAGGAGAGGAGAGGCTGACTGTAGGACAGGGGAATACAATCTATTACTATCTGTTATCAGCCATGTCAGGAGAGGAGAGGCCGACTGTAGGACAGGTGACTACAATCTATTACTATCTGTTATCAGCCACGTCAGGAGAGGAGAGGCCGACTGTAGGACAGGGGACTACAATCTATTACTATCTGTTATCAGCCACGTCAGGAGGGGAGAGGCCGACTGTAGGACAGGGGAATACAATCTATTACTATCTGTTATCAGCCATGTCAGGAGGGGAGAGGCCGACTGTAGGACAGGGGAATACAATCTATTACTATCTGTTATCTGCCACGTCAGGAGAGGAGAGGCCGACTGTAGGACAGGGGAATACCATCTATTACTATCTGTTATCTGCCACGTCAGGAGAGGAGAGGCCGACTGTAGGACAGAGGAATACAATCTATTACTATCTGTTATCACCAATGTCAGGAGAGGAGAGGCCGACTGTAGGACAGGGGAATACAATCTATTACTATCTGTTATCAGCCATGTCAGGAGGGGAGAGGCCGACTGTAGGACAGGGGAATACAATCTATTAATATCTGTTATCAGCCATGTCAGGAGAGGAGAGGCCGACTGTAGGACAGGGGAATACAATCTATTACTATCTGTTATCAGCCATGTCAGGAGAGGAGAGGCCGACTGTAGGACAGGTGACTACAATCTATTACTATCTGTTATCAGCCATGTCAGGAGAGGAGAGGCCGACTGTAGGACAGGTGACTACAATCTATTACTATCTGTTATCAGCCATGTCAGGAGGGGAGAGGCCGACTGTAGGACAGGGGAATACAATCTATTACTATCTGTTATCAGCCGTGTCAGGAGGGGAGAGGCCGACTGTAGGACAGGGGAATACAATCTATTACTATCTGTTATCAGCCATGTCAGGAGAGGAGAGGCCGACTGTAGGACAGGGGAATACAGTCTATTACTATCTGTTATCAGCCATGTCAGGAGAGGAGAGGCCGACTGTAGGACAGGGGACTACAATCTATTACTATCTGTTATCAGCCACGTCAGGAGAGGAGAGGCCGACTGTAGGACAGGTGACTACAATCTATTACTATCTGTTATCAGCCATGTCAGGAGGGGAGAGGCCGACTGTAGGACAGGGGAATACAATCTATTACTATCTGTTATCCACCATGTCAGGAGGAGAGAGGCCGACTGTAGGACAGGGGAATACAATCTATTACTATCTGTTATCCACCATGTCAGGAGGGGAGAGGCCGACTGTAGGACGGGGGAATACAATCTATTACTATCTGTTATCAGCCGTGTCAGGAGGGGAGAGGCCGACTGTAGGACAGGGGAATACAATCTATTACTATCTGTTATCAGCCGTGTCAGGAGGGGAGAGGCCGACTGTAGGACAGGGGACTACAATCTATTACTATCTGTTATCAGCCACGTCAGGAGGGGGGCCGACTGTAGGACAGGGGAATACAATCTATTACTATCTGTTATCAGCCATGTCAGGAGAGGAGAGGCCGACTGTAGGACAGGGGAATACAATCTATTACTATCTGTTATCAGCCATGTCAGGAGGGGAGGGGCCGACTGTAGGACAGGGGAATACAATCTATTACTATCTGTTATCAGCCATGTCAGGAGGGGAGGGGCCGACTGTAGGACAGGGGAATACAATCTATTACTATCTGTTATCAGCCATGTCAGGAGAGGAGAGGCCGACTGTAGGACAGGGGACTACAATCTATTACTATCTGTTATCAGCCATGTCAGGAGAGGAGAGGCCGACTGTAGGACAGGGGAATACAATCTATTACTATCTGTTATCAGCCATGTCAGGAGGGGAGAGGCCGACTGTAGGACAGGGGAATACAATCTATTACTATCTGTTATCAGCCATGTCAGGAGGAGGGGAGAGGACAACATTACTATCCGTTATCAGCCATGTCAGGAGGGGGGGGGGGACTGTAGGACAGGGGAATACAATCTATTACTATCTGTTATCTGCCACGTCAGGAGAGGAGAGGCCGACTGTAGGACAGGGGAATACAATCTATTACTATCTGTTATCAGCCACGTCAGGAGAGGAGAGGCCGACTGTAGGACAGGGGAATACAATCTATTACTATCTGTTATCAGCCATGTCAGGAGGGGAGAGGCCGACTGTAGGACAGGGGAATACAATCTATTACTATCTGTTATCAGCCATGTCAGGAGAGGAGAGGCCGACTGTAGGACAGGTGAATACAATCTATTACTATCTGTTATCAGCCATGTCAGGAGGGGAGAGGCCGACTGTAGGACAGGGGAATACAATCTATTACTATCTGTTATCAGCCATGTCAGGAGGGGAGAGGCCGACTGTAGGACAGGGGAATACAATCTATTACTATCTGTTATCAGCCACGTCAGGAGGAGAGGCCGACTGTAGGACAGGGGAATACAATCTATTACTATCTGTTATCAGCCATGTCAGGAGAGGAGAGGCCGACTGTAGGACAGGGGAATGCAATCTATTACTATCTGTTATCAGCCATGTCAGGAGGGGAGAGGCCGACTGTAGGACAGGGGAATACAATCTATTACTATCTGTTATCAGCCATGTCAGGAGAGGAGAGGCCGACTGTAGGACAGGGGAATATAATCTATTACTATCTGTTATCAGCCATGTCAGGAGGGGAGAGGCCGACTGTAGGACAGGGGAATACAATCTATTACTATCTGTTATCACCCATGTCAGGAGGGGAGAGGCCGACTGTAGGACAGGGGAATACAATCTATTGCTATCTGTTATCAGCCACGTCAGGAGAGGAGAGGCCGACTGTAGGACAGGGGAATACAATCTATCACTATCTGTTATCAGCCATGTCAGGAGAGGAGAGGTCGACTGTAGTACAGGGGAATACAATCTATTACTATCTGTTATCAGCCATGTCAGGAGGGGAGAGGCCGACTATAGGACAGGGGAATACAATCTATTGCTATCTGTTATCAGCCATGTCAGGAGAGGAGAGGCCGACTGTAGGACAGGGGAATACAATCTATTACTATCTGTTATCAGCCATGTCAGGAGGGGAGAGGCCGACTGTAGGACAGGGGAATACAATCTATTACTATCTGTTATCAGCCACGTCAGGAGAGGAGAGGCCGACTGTAGGACAGGGGAATACAATCTATTACTTCCTGTTATCTGCCACGTCAGGAGAGGAGAGGCCGACTGTAGGACAGGGGAATACAATCTATTACTATCTGTTATCAGCCACGTCAGGAGGGGAGAGGCCGACTGTAGGACAGAGGAATACAATCTATTACTATCTGTTATCAGCCACGTCAGGGAGGAGAGGCCGACTGTAGGACAGGTGAATACAATCTATTACTATCTGTTATCAGCCACGTCAGGAGAGGAGAGGCCGACTGTAGGACAGGGGAATACAATCTATTACTATCTGTTATCAGCCACGTCAGGAGGGGAGAGGCCGACTGTAGGACAGAGGAATACAATCTATTACTATCTGTTATCAGCCACGTCAGGGAGGAGAGGCCGACTGTAGGACAGGTGAATACAATCTATTACTATCTGTTATCAGCCACGTCAGGAGAGGAGAGGCCGACTGTAGGACAGGGGAATACAATCTATTACTATCTGTTATCAGCTACGTCAGGAGGGTAGAGGCCGACTGTAGGACAGGGGAATACAATCTATTACTATCTGTTATCAGCCATGTCAGGAGAGGAGAGGTCGACTGTAGGACAGGGGAATACAATCTATTACTATCTGTTATCAGCCATGACAGGAGAGGAGAGGCCGAATGTAGGACAGGGGAATACAATCTATTACTATCTGTTATCAGCCATGTCAGGAGAGGAGAGGCCGACTGTAGGACAGGGGAATACAACCTATTACTATCTGTTATCAGCCATGTCAGGAGGGGAGAGGCCGACTGTAGGACAGGTGACTACAATCTATTACTATCTGTTATCAGCCATGTCAGGAGAAGAGAGGCTGACTGTAGGACAGGGGAATACAATCTATTACTATCTGTTATCAGCCATGTCAGGAGAGGAGAGGCCGACTGTTGGACAGGTGACTACAATCTATTACTATCTGTTATCAGCCACGTCAGGAGGGGAGAGGCCGACTGTAGGACAGGGGAATACAATCTATTACTATCTCTTATCAGCCATGTCAGGAGGGGAGAGGCCGACTGTAGGACAGGGGAATACAATCTATTACTATCTGTTATCAGCCATGTCAGGAGGGGAGAGGCCGACTGTAGGACAGGGGAATACAATCTATTACTATCTGTTATCAGCCATGTCAGGAGAGGAGATGCCGACTGTAGGACAGGTGACTACAATCTATTACTATCTGTTATCAGCCATGTCAGGAGAAGAGAGGCCGACTGTAGGACAGGGGAATACAATCTATTACTATCTGTTATCAGCCATGTCAGGAGGGGAGAGGCCGACTATCGGACAGGGGAATACAATCTATTACTATCTGTTATCAGCCACGTCAGGAGAGAGGAGAGGCCGACTGTAGGACAGGTGACTACAATCTATTACTATCTGTTATCAGCCACGTCAGGAGAGGCCGACTGTAGGACAGGGGAATACAATCTATTACTATCTGTTATCAGCCATGTCAGGAGGGGAGAGGCCGACTGTAGGACAGGGGAATACAATCTATTACTATCTATTATCAGCCATGTCAGGAGAGGAGAGGCCGACTGTAGGACAGGGGAATACAATCTATTACTATCTGTTATCAGCCGTGTCAGGAGGGGAGAGGCCGACTGTAGGACAGGGGAATACAATCTATTACTATCTGTTATCGGCCGTGTCAGGAGGGGAGAGGCCGACTGTAGGACAGAGAAATACAATCTATTACTATCTGTTATCAGCCATGTCAGGAGAGGAGAGGCCGACTGTAGGACAGGGGAATACAATCTATTACTTCCTGTTATCAGCCATGTCAGGAGAGGAGAGGCCGACTGTAGGACAGGGGAATACAATCTATTACTATCTGTTATCAGCTATGTCAGGAGGGGAGAGGCCGACTGTAGGACAGGTGAATACAATCTATTACTCCCTGTTATCAGCCATGTCAGGAGAGGAGAGGCCGACTGTAGGACAGGGGAATACAATCTATTACTATCTGTTATCAGCCACGTCAGGAGGGGAGAGGCCGACTGTAGGACAGGGGAATACAATCTATTACTATCTGTTATCAGCCATGTCAGGAGAGGAGAGGCCGACTGTAGGACAGGGGAATACAATCTATTACTATCTGTTATCAGCCATGTCAGGAGAGGAGAGGCCGACTGTAGGACAGGGGAATACAATCTATTACTCTCTG
>CAMRHE010000891.1:317500-365703 GCA_947044405.1 Leptodactylus fallax
CCAGGAGCAGAGATGACACAGACAGGAACGCTCACCTCCCCAAAACCAGGTGGACCAGCTAAGTGGCGCACAGCGAGGACAGTGCCGGAGATGAGATGGCCAAAAATGTTACGATTTTTCCATTACTGCATTGTCGCTCTGTATATAGACCACCAAAGGTCTTGTAAACCGCAGTGCTACAGAAGGCTTATGTGTAGCCTGGAGCTAAGATGGCAGTGCACTGCAGTTACTACACGCACAGGGTGATGGCGCCATCGATGCTCTGAAAGTTCATGACAATAGGAAAACTCAACAATACAGAGACAAAAGGAATGGCCAAAAACTCCAGGAAAGGAACAGAAACAGAGGCTTAAAGAATCAAAAAGTGGCAAAGACAGGACTAGTAACACTTCTAATACTAAAGATACTCCGAGGACTAGTAACACTGCTAATACTAAAGATACTCCGAGGACTAGTAACACTCCTAATACTAAAGATACTCCGAGGACTAGTAACACTGCTAATACTAAAGATACTCCGAGGACTAGTAACACTCCTAATACTAAAGATACTCCTAGTACTAGTAACACTCCAAATACTAAAGATACTCCGAGGGCTAGTAACACTCCTAATACTAAAGATACTCCTAGTACTAGTAACACTCCAAATACTAAAGATACTCCGAGGGCTAGTAACACTCCTAATACTAAAGATACTCCGAGGGCTAGTAACACTCCTAATACTAAAGATACTCCGAGGACTAGTAACACTCCTAATACTAAAGATACTCCTAGTACTAGTAACACTCCAAATACTAAAGATACTCCGAGGACTAGTAACACTCCTAATACTAAAGATACTCCTAGTACTAGTAACACTCCAAATACTAAAGATACTCCGAGGGCTAGTAACACTCCTAATACTAAAGATACTCCGAGGACTAGTAACACTCCTAATACTAAAGATACTCCCAGGACTAGTAACACTCCTAATACTAAAGATATTCCGAGGACTAGTAACACTCCTAATACTAAAGATACTCCCAGGACTAGTAACACTCCTAATACTAAAGATACTCCGAGGACTAGTAACACTGCTAATACTAAAGATACTCCGAGGACTAGTAACACTGCTAATACTAAAGATACTCCGAGGACTAGTAACACTCCTAATACTAAAGATACTCCTAGTACTAGTAACACTCCAAATACTAAAGATACTCCGAGGGCTAGTAACACTCCTAATACTAAAGATACTCCTAGTACTAGTAACACTCCAAATACTAAAGATACTCCGAGGGCTAGTAACACTCCTAATACTAAAGATACTCCGAGGACTAGTAACACTCCTAATACTAAAGATACTCCTAGTACTAGTAACACTCCAAATACTAAAGATACTCCGAGGGCTAGTAACACTCCTAATACTAAAGATACTCCGAGGACTAGTAACACTCCTAATACTAAAGATACTCCTAGTACTAGTAACACTCCAAATACTAAAGATACTCCGAGGGCTAGTAACACTCCTAATACTAAAGATACTCCGAGGACTAGTAACACTCCTAATACTAAAGATACTCCGAGGACTAGTAACACTCCTAATACTAAAGATATTCCGAGGACTAGTAACACTCCTAATACTAAAGATACTCCGAGGACTAGTAACACTCCTAATACTAAAGATACTCCAAGGACTAGTAACACTCCTAATACTAAAGATATTCCGAGGACTAGTAACACTCCTAATACTAAAGATACTCCGAGGACTAGTAACACTCCAAATACTAAAGATACTCCGAGGACTAGTAACACTCCAAATACTGAAGATATTCCGAGGACTAGTAACACTCCTAATACTAAAGATATTCCGATGACTAGTAACACTCCAAATACTAAAGATACTCCGAGGGCTAGTAACACTCCTAATACTAAAGATACTCCGAGGACTAGTAACACTCCTAATACTAAAGATACTCCTAGTACTAGTAACACTCCAAATACTAAAGATACTCCGAGGACTAGTAACACTCCTAATACTAAAGATACTCCTAGTACTAGTAACACTCCAAATACTAAAGATACTCCGAGGACTAGTAACACTGCTAATACTAAAGATACTCCGAGGACTAGTAACACTCCTAATACTAAAGATACTCCGAGGACTAGTAACACTGCTAATACTAAAGATACTCCGAGGACTAGTAACACTCCTAATACTAAAGATACTCAGAGGACTAGTAACACTGCTAATACTAAAGATACTCCGAGGACTAGTAACACTCCTAATACTAAAGATACTCCTAGTACTAGTAACACTCCAAATACTAAAGATACTCCGAGGGCTAGTAACACTCCTAATACTAAAGATACTCCGAGGACTAGTAACACTCCTAATACTAAAGATATTCCGAGGACTAGTAACACTCCAAATACTAAAGATATTCCGAGGACTAGTAACACTCCAAATACTAAAGATATTCCGAGGACTAGTAACACTCCAAATACTAAAGATACTCCGAGGACTAGTAACATTCCTAATACTAAAGATATTCCGAGGACTAGTAACACTCCTAATACTAAAGATACTCCTAGTACTAGTAACACTCCTAATACTAAAGATACTCCGAGGACTAGTAACACTCCAAATACTAAAGATACTCTTAGTACTAGTAACACTCCAAATACTAAAGATACTCCGAGAACTAGTAACACTCCTAATACTAAAGATACTCCGAGGACTAGTAAAACTCCTAATAATAAAGATACTCCTAGTACTAGTAACACTCCTAATACTAAAGATACTCCTAGTACTAGTAACACTCCTAATACTAAAGATACTCCCAGGACTAGTAACACTCCTAATACTAAAGATACTCCGAGGACTAGTAAAACTCCTAATACTAAAGATACTCCGAGGACTAGTAACACTCCTAATACTAAAGATACTCCGAGGACTAGTAACACTCCAAATACTAAAGATACTCTTAGGACTAGTAAAACTCCAAATACTAAAGATACTCCGAGGACTAGTAACACTCCCAATAATAAAGATACTCCGAGGACTAGTAACACTTCTAATACTAAAGATACTCCGAGGACTAGTAACACTCCTAATACTAAAGATAATCCAAGGACTAGTAACACTCCTAATACTAAAGATACTCTGAGGACTAGTAACACTCCTAATACTAAAGATACTCCCAGAACTAGTAACACTCCAAATACTAAAGATACTCCCAGGACTAGTAACACTCCTAATACTAAAGATATTAAGAGGAATAGTAACACTCCTAATACTAAAGATACTCCCAGGACTAGTAACACTCCTAATACTAAAGATATTAAGAGGACTAGTAACACTCCTAATACTAAAGATACTCCGAGGACTAGTAACACTCCTAATACTAAAGATACTCCGAGGACTAGTAACACTCCTAATACTAAAGATACTCCCAGGACTAGTAAAACTCCAAATACTAAAGATACTCCCAGGAATAGTAACACTCCTAATACTAAAGATACTCTTAGGACTAGTAACACTTCTAATACTAAAGATATTCCGAGGACTAGTAACACTCCTAATACTAAAGATACTCTTAGGACTAGTAAAACTCCTAATACTAAAGATACTCCCAGGACTAGTAACACTCCTAATACTAAAGATACTCTGAGGACTAGTAAAACTCCAAATACTAAAGATACTCCGAGGACTAGTAACACTGCTATTACTAAAGATACTCCTAGTACTAGTAACACTCCTAATACTAAAGATACTCCCTGGACTAGTAACACTCCTAATACTAAAGATACTCCCAGGACTAGTAACACTCCTAATACTAAAGATATTCCGAGAACTAGTAACACTCCAAATACTAAAGATATTCCGAGGACTAGTAACACTCCAAATACTAAAGATATTCCGAGGACTAGTAACACTCCAAATACTAAAGATACTCCAAGGACTAGTAACATTCCTAATACTAAAGATACTCCGAGGACTAGTAACACTCCTAATACTAAAGATACTCCGAGGACTAGTAACACTACTAATACTAAAGATACTCCTAGTACTAGTAACACTCCTAATACTAAAGATACTCCGAGGACTAGTAACACTCCTAATACTAAAGATACTCCGAGGACTAGTAACACTCCAAATACTAAAGATACTCCGAGGACTAGTAACACTCCTAATACTAAATATACTCCCAGGAGTAGTAACACACCTAATACTAAAGATACTCCGAGGACTAGTAAAACTCCTAATACTAAAGCTACTCCGAGGACTAGTAACACTCCTAATACTAAAGATACTCTTAGGACTAGTAAAACTCCAAATACTAAAGATACTCCCAGGACTAGTAATACTCCTAATAATAAAGATACTCCGAGGACTAGTAACACTTCTAATACTAAAGATACTCCGAGGACTAGTAACACTTCTAATACTAAAGATACTCCGAGGACTAGTAACACTCCTAATACTAAAGATACTCCGAGGACTAGTAACACTCCTAATACTAAAGATACTCTGAAGACTAGTAACACTGCTATTACTAAAGATACTCCTAGTACTATTAACACTCCTAATACTAAAGGTACTCCGAGGACTAGTAACACTCCTAATACTAAAGATACTCTGAGGACTAGTAACACTCCTAATACTAAAAAGATACTCCCAGGACTAGTAACACTCCTAATAATAAAGATACTCCCAGGACTAGTAAAACTCCTAATACTAAAGATACTCCTAGTACTAGTAACACTCCTAATACTAAAGGTACTCCGAGGACTAGTAACACTCCTAATACTAAAGCTACTCCCAGGACTAGTAAAACTCCTAATACTAAAGATACTCTCAGGACTAGTAACACTCCTAATACTAAAGATACTCTCAGGACTAGTAACACTCCTAATACTAAAGATACTCCGAGGACTAGTAACACTCCTAATACTAAAGATACTCCGAGGACTAGTAACATTCCTAATACTAAAGATACTCCCAGGACTAGTAACACTCCTAATACTAAAGATACTCTGAAGACTAGTAACACTGCTATTACTAAAGATACTCCTAGTACTAGTAACACTCCTAATACTAAAGGTACTCCAAGGACTAGTAACACTCCTAATACTAAAAAGATACTCCCAGGACTAGTAAAACTCCAAATACTAAAGATACTCCCAGGACTAGTAACACTCCTAATACTAAAGATACTCTCAGGACTGGTGATACTCTCTGCTTGTACTTGCTCCATCTTCCTCCAGGGCAGTAAATCCTCCATTAATTATCACTAATTGTTTACATCGCTCACACACGGATTTATGATTAGTAAATGGACTAAATCTCTGCCCCGATCAATAAGACGCATCACTGGAAGCCAATAAACGTCAGCGTCTGTTTTATCCAATTATGACCATTAAACTAATGAGTTACTATGTATCAATGATGCTAAGATATTACAGTCCAGGGGCCCAGCAGTAAGGACAAGGTCCGGGGCCCCACAATACATCACCAGCTGTTGTGGAACTCCAATGCCTAGTAGTGATGTGTAACATCAGTTATACGCTATAAAATACTTATGAGCCAGCTGATACTGAGGAAATCCAACAGATTCTGCCAAACCAAGAAAACAAGATGGGGAAAGAAAAAAATCTCCAAAACTGAGATTAAAAAATAATGTAACAATGTTTGATGTAACAAGATAATATTGTATGTAGTGTAATAATGTAACTAGTGCAACAGCCTACCCAAGAACCCAAGGTAATAATATAATGTAACTGATGCAACACTGTATACAATGTATAATGTAACACGTAATACCGTATTTAGTGTAACAAAGTAATACAACTAATGTACAATGCAACAAGGTAATAGTTTAACAATGCAATAAATAACATTGTAATAATGTAACTAATGCAACAAGGTATCATGTAACAGGGTAATAGGGTATTTAGTGTAACAATAATAATATAATACTTTATATTAATGTAATAATGTAAGTATTGAACAATGTATAATGCAACAAGGTAATACTGTATATAATGTAGAAATGTAATACTATGTGACAATGTAATAACAGATAATATTATAAGTAGCATAACAATGTAATATTGTAGAATAATACAATAATTAAAATATAATGTAATGTAATAATATATCATGTAATAATGCATAAAGCAACATAATAATGCAACTAATGTAATAATGTATAAAGTAACAATGTAAGGAATATAACAATGTAATAATGTATAAAGTACCAATGTAATAATATAACTAGTATAATAATGTATAAATTAACAATATAATATACACCAGTGTAATAACATACATATGAAATGTAATAAGAAATATCAATGTAATAATGTAAATAATGTAATACTGTATAATATATAATAGAATAATGTAACAATGCAGTTACAGTATATATAATGTAACAAGGTAATGTAACCATGTAATAATATATATATCAATGTAATAACATATCAATGTGATATCATTTGTGTAAAGATATAATGGATAAGATAACAATGTAACAGTATAGAAATGTGATAATGTGATAAATTAACATAAAATAAGGTAATGTTATATGTAAGATAAATATTGTGCAACAATGTAATAATTTAGGTCATGTAATAATGTAACTTGTAATGTAATAATGTATCATTTAACGATGTAATAAGTCATACTGTATTTAATGTAACAATGTTTGATATAACAAGGTAATACATATATAGTGTAACAGAAATAATGTAACTAGCGCAATAACCTATAATGTACCAGGTCATACCGTATTTAATGTAACAAGGTAATATCATGTAATGTAACTGAACATATGATACAATGTATACAACTAATGCCACAAATACTGTATCATATTTAATAAGGTAATAATGAATAAAGTAATAGCGTCATATAGAACTGTAATAACACACACATGTAATAAGAAATATAAATGAATGTAAATAACGTAACAATGTAATACTATATAACATAACAGAATGTAGTCATATATAATGTAACAAGGCAAGAATGTAACACATGTAAGAGTACTCTATTTAACAATTGATATCAATGTAATTATATAACTAGTGTAACAATGTAATACTAAAAGTAATAATGTACCTGTGTCATAATATATTACACACAATGCACAAGGTAATGTAACATTGTAATGTAATAATATATAGTATATCACTGTGATAATATTACTATTGTAACAATATAATGGATACTATAACAGTGTAGTAATGTAGAAATGTAATAAGAAGATAATATATACATTAACAACAATGTAATG
Source organism: Leptodactylus fallax (assembly GCA_947044405.1). NCBI lineage: Eukaryota > Metazoa > Chordata > Amphibia > Anura > Leptodactylidae > Leptodactylus > Leptodactylus fallax. The sequence goes on from CAMRHE010000891.1 coordinate 324,783, forward strand.
TATGTAACATATAATGTAATAATGCAATCGTTTATATCCTGTAATAATGTAACTAGGCTGATAATGTCATGTATAATGTAACGGTGTAACAATGTGCACATGTAATAATGTCACTATATAATACCGTATAATGTAATGTATAATGTAACAGTGTAACAATGTGCACATGTAATAATGTTTGGTATAAATGTAATCAATAATATCATCTAACAATATAGTAATGTATAAAGTAACAATGTACACATGTAATAATGTGATAATATATCAAAGGAATAATAAGAGAATGCAATATGAGATATAGTATGTCGCAATTTAACAATATAACTAATGCAAACAATGTAATACTGTGTAATGTAACTATATAATACCTTATAATGTCACTATATAATACTGTCTAATGTAACTATATATCATATGTCACTATATAATACTGTATAATATCACTATATATCACTGTTTAATGTCACTATGTAATACCGTATAATGTAACTATATAATATCATATGTCACTATATAATACTGTATAATATCACTATATATCACTGTACAATGTCACTATGTAATACTGTACTGACAACATCCTAGTCAATGGGTCCAGCATCGGCATCCATGGCTGTTGGCACTAGATATATCCGTCTTTATTGTTTAGTCCATTTTTTCTATAGCTAGGACAGGCCAGAAGAAGGCGTTACACAACACAGGTGTGAACCCGGCCTAATCCTTCCCTCTCCCCTTCAGCCATTTCCTATTGACGGACACTTCTTTTTATACAACGTAGCAGATGGCGGTCTGCTGAGACCCACCGTACGCCAACACCAACACAGAATCATGGCTCCTGTTATCACGTGATGGGTGCCATCTATCACCGCAGCCAATCAGATCTCAGTTTACTTTCAGGTTAGCCAATGAGGAATATTTGATTGGTTGCTAAGGGCTCCTAGTAGCAAAACCCACAGCAACTAATCAGATTGCAGCTTTAATTTTCCCACCTCCTGCACTGAGGGGCTGAGCCATGTAGCAGCCAATCAGATCACTTCATTCATGCCCATTGAAAGTGAAAGCTGACTTGTGATTGGTTGCTATGGGCTCTAGTAATGGATCAATGACATTCCCATAGCAACCAAGCAGATCCTGCGGCATACTAACTGCACGCCGACACAAAGATTTCCAGGATGGATTTGGCGAAAAATCCAGTAACTGAAATAAAATAATATCGGCAATAATGGGCGGAGCCAGCGTGTGGACTGAAGTAGTCACTGTCAACACTTTCACTTTCAATTCACAGGGAAATCTATGACAGGATTGTTTGTGATGTTGTGCGACAATGACCCCGGCACTTCCGTCCGTCCGTCCTCGCAGCAGCGTCTGGCGTCCACTTTGCGGTTATTTGTGTAGCTGTGAGACATTTTGTCAGGGAGGGAGAAGCCAAACAAAAGCTTTACTGTCACCGAGCCAGTCCCAGACATGGTGGAAGGGAGCCGACAGGAAAAGGCCTGGCTCCGGCGCTCGGCCCCAGCCGAATACAGTCACTACATTGACTCAAGTTGGCAGCGGGACACGGCGTGGCTGGCTCCGAGCTGTGAACAAGGGTCGGGGCTGAATAACCAATTATACCGCCGCTGACTGCGCTTACACAAGGTTTGCAAACTCTTCTAAGAGGCCGAATAACATGTCACGCCATGACGCTGTCTGCCATGTTACCCCACAAACCCCGCTTCATGAGGACTCCCTGACGTTTACACGCGGTCACTGACAATGTCATGGAAAACACGGATTCACACCGTAAACCCACACGAGAAGGCGACATGTTATAAATAAGAGGCAAACGGCACCACAATTCTTCTTTACAGGCAGATAACACAGGTCAATGTGTTATAGCTGATGTATATTGCGCAGAGATATGTTGTATATGTATTATATTATATATGTGTATATGTATGGTATATGGGTATATTGCATATATGTATTATATAATATATGGTGTATATGTATTATATATGTGTATATGTATGGTATATGGGTATATGGCATATATGTATTATATATGTGTATATGTATTGTATATGGTATATATGAATTTTATTATGTGTATATATATGTATTATATATATATAATGAATATGTATAATATATATCACATACATTCACTACATATTGTACATATAGGTACCACATGTCACACATATCTGTTATATCCAATATATGCATTATCTATAAGGTGTATATGTATCATATCATGCATGATATATACGCATTATGTATGATGTATATGTATTATATGATGTATATGTATAATTTGTCATCTATATGTAATAGAGATGATGTAAATGTATCATTTGTGATATATATTATGTATGATGTGTATGTATCTCTACATTCACTACAGTACATAGTTTACATGTATTGCATGTCATATACATCTTTATATCATATACATGCTGTATTATATACAGTCTCTATGTATTGCATGTCATGTATAAAGATTTCATATGACCTCTATGTATGATATGTGCTATATTTTATATCTGTTATATACTGTATTATATAAGCTGCAATGTATTACCTGTCGTGTATATAGATTGTATATGGCTTCTATGTATTATCTGTGATATACTGTATTATATATACGGCTCCTTTGTATTACCTGTCGTGTATATAGATTATATATGGCTTCTATGTATTATCTGTGATATACTGTATTATATACGGCTCCTTTGTATTACCTGTTGTGTATATAGATTGTATATGGCTTCTATGTATTATCTGTTATATACTGTATTATATATACGGCTCCTTTGTATTACCTGTCGTGTATATAGATTGTATATGGCTTCTATGTATTATCTGTGATATACTGTATTATATACAGCTCCTTTGTATCACCTGTCATGTATATAGATTGTATATGGCTTCTATGTATTATCTGTTATATACTGTATTATATACGGCTCCTTTGTATTACCTGTCATGTATATAGATTGTATATGGCTTCTATGTATTACGTGTGATATACTGTATTATATATACGGCTCCTTTGTATTACCTGTCGTGTATATAGATTGTATATGGCTTCTATGTATTATCTGTGATATACTGTATTATATATACGGCTCCTTTGTATTACCTGTCGTGTATATAGATTGTATATGGCTTCTATGTATTATCTGTGATATACTGTATTATATACGGCTCCTTTGTATTACCTGTCGTGTATATAGATTGTATATGGCTTCTATGTATTACGTGTGATATACTGTATTATATACGGCTCCTTTGTATTACCTGTCGTGTATATAGATTGTATATGGCTTCTATGTATTATCTGTGATATACTGTATTATATACGGCTCCTTTGTATTACCTGTCATGTATATAGATTGTATATGGCTTCTATGTATTATCTGTTATATACTGTATTATATATACGGCTCCTTTGTATTACCCATCATGTATATAGATTGTATATGGCTTCTATGTATTATCTGTTATATACTGTATTATATAAGCTGCAATGTATTACCTGTCGTGTATATAGATTGTATATGGCTTCTATGTATTACGTGTGATATACTGTATTATATATACGGCTCCTTTGTATTACCTGTCATGTATATAGATTGTATATGGCTTCTATGTATTATCTGTGATATACTGTATTATATATACGGCTCCTTTGTATTACCTGTCGTGTATATAGATTGTATATGGCTTCTATGTATTATCTGTGATATACTGTATTATATACGGCTCCTTTGTATTACCTGTCGTGTATATAGATTGTATATGGCTTCTATGTATTATCTGTGATATACTGTATTATATACAGCTCCTTTGTATCACCTGTCATGTATATAGATTGTATATGGCTTCTATGTATTATCTGTTATATACTGTATTATATACGGCTCCCCCTTTGTATTACCTGTCATGTATATAGATTGTATATGGCTTCTATGTATTATCTGTGATATACTGTATTATATACGGCTCCCCTTTGTATTACCTGTCATGTATATAGATTGTATATGGCTTCTATGTATTATCTGTTATATACTGTATTATATATACGGCAACTTTGTATTACCTGTTGTGTATATAGATTGTATATGGCTTCTATGTATTATCTGTTATATACTGTATTACCGTATATACGGCTCCTTTGTATTACCTGTCATGTACAGTACAGACCAAAAGTTTGGACACACCTTCTCATTCCAAGAGTTTTCTGTATTTTCATGACTATAAAAATTGTAGATTCACACTGAAGGCATCAAAACTATGAATTAACACATGTGGAAATATATACTTAACAAAAAAGTGTGAAACAACTGAAAATATGTCTTATATTCTAGGTTCTTCAAAGTAGCCACCTTTTGCTTTGATTACTGCTTTGCACACTCTTGGCATTCTCTTCATGAGCTTCAAGAGGTAGTCACCTGAAATGGTTTTCACTTCACAGGTGTGCCCTGTCAGGTTTAATAAGTGGGATTTCTTGCCTTATAAATGGGGTTGGGACCATCAGTTGTGTTGTTCAGAAGTCAGGTGGATACACAGCTGATAGTCCTACTGAATGGAGTGTTAGAATTTGTATTATGGCGAGAAAAAAGCAGCTAAGTAAAGAAAAATGAGTGGCCATCATTACTTTAAGATATGAAGGTCAGTCAGTCCGAAAAATTGGGAAAACTTTGAAAGTGTCCCCAAGTGCAGTGGCCAAAACCATCAAGCACTACAAAGAAACTGGCTCACATGAGGACCGCCCCAGGAAAGGAAGACCAAGAGTCACCTCTGCTGCGGAGGATAAGTTCATCCGAGTCACCAGCCTCAGAAATCGCAGGTTAACAGCAGCTCAGATTAGAGACCAGGTCTATGCCACACAGAGTTCTAGCAGCAGACACATCTCTACAACAACTGTTAAGAGGAGACTGTGTGCAGCAGGCCTTCATGGTAAAATAGCTGCTAGGAAACCACTGCTAAGGACAGGCAACAAGCAGAAGAGACTTGTTTGGGATAAAGAACACAAGGAATGGAGATTAGACCTGTGGAAATCTGTGCTTTGGTCTGATGAGTCCAAATTTGAGATCTTTGGTTCCAACCACCGTGTCTTTGTGCGATGCAGAAAAGGTGAACGAATGGACTCTACATGCTTGGTTCCCACCGTGAAGCATGGAGGAAGAGGTGTGATGGTGTGGGGGGGCTTTGCTGGTGACACTATTGGGGATTTATTCAAAATTGAAGGAATACTGAACCAGCATGGTTACCACAGCATCTTGCAGCGGCATGCTATTCCATCCGGTTTGCGTTTAGTTGGACCATCATTTATTTTTCAACAGGACACTGACCCCAAACACACCTCCAGACGGTGTAAGGGCTATTTGACCAAGAAGGAGAGTGATGGGGTGCTACGCCAGATGACCTGGCCTCCACAGTCACCAGACCTGAACCTAATCGAGATGGTTTGGGGTGAGCTGGACCGCAGAGTGAAGGCAAAAGGGCCAACAAGTGCTAAGCATCTCTGGGAACTCCTTCAAGACTGTTGGAAGACCATTTCAGGTGACTACCTCTTGAAGCTCATCAAGAGCATGCCAAGAGTGTGCAAAGCAGTAATCAAAGCAAAAGGTGGCTACTTTAAAGAACCTAGAATATAAGACATATTTTCAGTTGTTTCACACTTTTTTGTTAAGTATATAATTCCACATGTGTTAATTCATACTTTTGATGCCTTCAGTGTGAATCTACAATTTTTATAGTCATGAAAATACAGAAAACTCTTGGAATGAGAAGGTGTGTCCAAACTTTTGGTCTGTACTGTATATAGATTGTATATGGCTTCTATGTATTATCTGTGATATACTGTATTATATATACGGCTCCTTTGTATTACCTGTCGTGTATATAGATTGTATATGGCTTCTATGTATTATCTGTGATATACTGTATTATATACAGCTCCTTTGTATCACCTGTCATGTATATAGATTGTATATGGCTTCTATGTATTATCTGTTATATACTGTATTATATACGGCTCCTTTGTATTACCTGTCATGTATATAGATTGTATATGGCTTCTATGTATTATCTGTTATATACTGTATTATATACAGCTCCTTTTTATCACCTGTCATGTATATAGATTGTATATGGCTTCTATGTATTATCTGTGATATACTGTATTATATACGGCTCCTTTGTATTACCTGTCATGTATATAGATTGTATATGGCTTCTATGTATTATCTGTTATATACTGTATTATATATACGGCTCCTTTGTATTACCTGTCATGTATATAGATTGTATATGGCTTCTATGTATTATCTGTTATATACTGTATTATATACGGCTCCTTTGTATTACCTGTTGTGTATATAGATTGTATATGGCTTCTATGTATTATCTGTGATATACTGTATTATATACGGCTCCTTTGTATTACCTGTTGTGTATATAGATTGTATATGGCTTCTATGTATTATCTGTTATATACTGTATTATATATACGGCTCCTTTGTATTACCTGTCGTGTATATAGATTGTATATGGCTTCTATGTATTACGTGTGATATACTGTATTATATATACGGCTCCTTTGTATTACCTGTCGTGTATATAGATTGTATATGGCTTCTATGTATTATCTGTTATATACTGTATTATATATACGGCTCCTTTGTATTACCTGTTGTGTATATAGATTGTATATGGCTTCTATGTATTATCTGTGATATACTGTATTATATATACGGCTCCTTTGTATTACCTGTCATGTATATAGATTGTATATGGCTTCTATGTATTATCTGTGATATACTGTATTATATACGGCTCCTTTGTATTACCTGTTGTGTATATAGATTGTATATGGCTTCTATGTATTATCTGTTATATACTGTATTATATATACGGCTCCTTTGTATTACCTGTTGTGTATATAGATTGTATATGGCTTCTATGTATTATCTGTGATATACTGTATTATATACGGCTCCTTTGTATTACCTGTCATGTATATAGATTGTATATGGCTTCTATGTATTATCTGTTATATACTGTATTATATATACGGCTCCTTTGTATTACCTGTTGTGTATATAGATTGTATATGGCTTCTATGTATTATCTGTGATATACTGTATTATATACAGCTCCTTTGTATCACCTGTCATGTATATAGATTGTATATGGCTTCTATGTATTATCTGTGATATACTGTATTATATACGGCTTCTTAGTATTACCTGTTGTGTATATAGATTGTATATGGCTTCTATGTATTATCTGTTATATACTGTATTATATATACGGCTCCTTTGTATTACCTGTCATGTATATAGATTGTATATGGCTTCTATGTATTACGTGTGATATACTGTATTATATATACGGCTCCTTTGTATTACCTGTCATGTATATAGATTGTATATGGCTTCTATGTATTATCTGTTATATACTGTATTATATATACGGCTCCTTTGTATTACCCATCATGTATATAGATTGTATATGGCTTCTATGTATTATCTGTGATATACTGTATTATATACGGCTCCTTTGTATTACCTGTTGTGTATATAGATTGTATATGGCTTCTATGTATTATCTGTTATATACTGTATTATATATACGGCTGCTTTGTATTACCTGTTGTGTATATAGATTGTATATGGCTTCTATGTATTATCTGTGATATACTGTATTATATACGGCTCCTTTGTATTACCTGTCATGTATATAGATTGTATATGGCTTCTATGTATTATCTGTTATATACTGTATTATATATACGGCTCCTTTGTATTACCTGTTGTGTATATAGATTGTATATGGCTTCTATGTATTACGTGTGATATACTGTATTATATATACGGCTCCTTTGTATTACCTGTCATGTATATAGATTGTATATGGCTTCTATGTATTATCTGTGATATACTGTATTATATACGGCTCCTTTGTATTACCTGTCATGTATATAGATTGTATATGGCTTCTATGTATTATCTGTTATATACTGTATTACCGTATATACGGCTCCTTTGTATTACCTGTCATGTATATAGATTGTATATGGCTTCTATGTATTATCTGTGATATACTGTATTATATATACGGCTTCTTAGTATTACCTGTCGTGTATATAGATTGTATATGGCTTCTATGTATTATCTGTTATATACTGTATTATATACGGCTCCTTTGTATTACCTGTTGTGTATATAGATTGTATATGGCTTCTATGTATTATCTGTTATATACTGTATTATATACAGCTCCTTTGTATCACCTGTCATGTATATAGATTGTATATGGCTTCTATGTATTATCTGTTATATACTGTATTATATACGGCTCCTTTGTATTACCCATCATGTATATAGATTGTATATGGCTTCTATGTATTATCTGTTATATACTGTATTATATATACGGCTCCTTTGTATTACCTGTCGTGTATATAGATTGTATATGGCTTCTATGTATTACGTGTGATATACTGTATTATATATACGGCTCCTTTGTATTACCTGTTGTGTATATAGATTGTATATGGCTTCTATGTATTATCTGTTATATACTGTATTATATATACGGCTCCTTTGTATTACCCATCATGTATATAGATTGTATATGGCTTCTATGTATTATCTGTGATATACTGTATTATATAAGCTGCAATGTATTACCTGTCGTGTATATAGATTGTATATGGCTTCTATGTATTATCTGTGATATACTGTATTATATATACGGCTCCTTTGTATTACCTGTTGTGTATATAGATTGTATATGGCTTCTATGTATTATCTGTGATATACTGTATTATATACGGCTCCTTTGTATTACCTGTCATGTATATAGATTGTATATGGCTTCTATGTATTATCTGTGATATACTGTATTATATACGGCTCCTTTGTATTACCTGTTGTGTATATAGATTGTATATGGCTTCTATGTATTATCTGTTATATACTGTATTACCGTATATACGGCTCCTTTGTATTACCTGTCATGTATATAGATTGTATATGGCTTCTATGTATTATCTGTTATATACTGTATTATATATACGGCTCCTTTGTATTACCTGTCATGTATATAGATTGTATATGGCTTCTATGTATTATCTGTGATATACTGTATTATATACGGCTCCTTTGTATTACCTGTTGTGTATATAGATTGTATATGGCTTCTATGTATTATCTGTGATATACTGTATTATATACGGCTCCTTTGTATTACCTGTCATGTATATAGATTGTATATGGCTTCTATGTATTACGTGTGATATACTGTATTATATACGGCTCCTTTGTATTACCCATCATGTATATAGATTGTATATGGCTTCTATGTATTATCTGTTATATACTGTATTATATATACGGCTCCTTTGTATTACCTGTCGTGTATATAGATTGTATATGGCTTCTATGTATTATCTGTTATATACTGTATTATATATACGGCTCCTTTGTATTACCTGTTGTGTATATAGATTGTATATGGCTTCTATGTATTATCTGTGATATACTGTATTATATACGGCTCCTTTGTATTACCTGTCATGTATATAGATTGTATATGGCTTCTATGTATTATCTGTGATATACTGTATTATATACGGCTCCTTTATATTACCTGTTGTGTATATAGATTGTATATGGCTTCTATGTATTATCTGTTATATACTGTATTATATATACGGCTCCTTTGTATTACCTGTTGTGTATATAGATTGTATATGGCTTCTATGTATTATCTGTTATATACTGTATTATATATACGGCTCCTTTGTATTACCTGTCATGTATATAGATTGTATATGGCTTCTATGTATTATCTGTGATATACTGTATTATATACGGCTCCTTTGTATTACCTGTTGTGTATATAGATTGTATATGGCTTCTATGTATTATCTGTGATATACTGTATTATATACGGCTCCTTTGTATCACCTGTCATGTATATAGATTGTATATGGCTTCTATGTATTATCTGTTATATACTGTATTATATATACGGCTGCTTTGTATTACCCATCATGTATATAGATTGTATATGGCTTCTATGTATTATCTGTTATATACTGTATTATATACGGCTCCTTTGTATTACCTGTTGTGTATATAGATTGTATATGGCTTCTATGTATTATCTGTTATATACTGTATTATATATACGGCTCCTTTGTATTACCCATCATGTATATAGATTGTATATGGCTTCTATGTATTATCTGTGATATACTGTATTATATATACGGCTCCTTTGTATTACCTGTCATGTATATAGATTGTATATGGCTTCTATGTATTATCTGTTATATACTGTATTATATATACGGCTGCTTTGTATTACCCATCATGTATATAGATTGTATATGGCTTCTATGTATTATCTGTGATATACTGTATTATATATACGGCTCCTTTATATTACCTGTTGTGTATATAGATTGTATATGGCTTCTATGTATTATCTGTGATATACTGTATTATATACGGCTCCTTTGTATTACCTGTCATGTATATAGATTGTATATGGCTTCTATGTATTATCTGTTATATACTGTATTATATATACGGCTCCTTTGTATTACCTGTCATGTATATAGATTGTATATGGCTTCTATGTATTATCTGTGATATACTGTATTATATATACGGCTTCTTAGTATTACCTGTCGTGTATATAGATTGTATATGGCTTCTATGTATTATCTGTTATATACTGTATTATATACAGCTCCTTTGTATCACCTGTCATGTATATAGATTGTATATGGCTTCTATGTATTATCTGTTATATACTGTATTATATACGGCTCCTTTGTATTACCTGTCATGTATATAGATTGTATATGGCTTCTATGTATTATCTGTTATATACTGTATTATATATACGGCTGCTTTGTATTACCCATCATGTATATAGATTGTATATGGCTTCTATGTATTATCTGTGATATACTGTATTATATATACGGCTCCTTTATATTACCTGTTGTGTATATAGATTGTATATGGCTTCTATGTATTATCTGTGATATACTGTATTATATACGGCTCCTTTGTATTACCTGTCATGTATATAGATTGTATATGGCTTCTATGTATTATCTGTTATATACTGTATTATATATACGGCTCCTTTGTATTACCTGTCATGTATATAGATTGTATATGGCTTCTATGTATTATCTGTGATATACTGTATTATATATACGGCTTCTTAGTATTACCTGTCGTGTATATAGATTGTATATGGCTTCTATGTATTATCTGTTATATACTGTATTATATACAGCTCCTTTGTATCACCTGTCATGTATATAGATTGTATATGGCTTCTATGTATTATCTGTTATATACTGTATTATATACGGCTCCTTTGTATTACCTGTCGTGTATATAGATTGTATATGGCTTCTATGTATTATCTGTGATATACTGTATTATATACGGCTCCTTTGTATTACCTGTCATGTATATAGATTGTATATGGCTTCTATGTATTATCTGTGATATACTGTATTATATATACGGCTTCTTAGTATTACCTGTCGTGTATATAGATTGTATATGGCTTCTATGTATTATCTGTTATATACTGTATTATATACAGCTCCTTTGTATCACCTGTCATGTATATAGATTGTATATGGCTTCTATGTATTATCTGTTATATACTGTATTATATACGGCTCCTTTGTATTACCTGTCGTGTATATAGATTGTATATGGCTTCTATGTATTATCTGTGATATACTGTATTATATACGGCTCCTTTGTATTACCTGTCATGTATATAGATTGTATATGGCTTCTATGTATTATCTGTGATATACTGTATTATATATACGGCTTCTTAGTATTACCTGTCGTGTATATAGATTGTATATGGCTTCTATGTATTATCTGTTATATACTGTATTATATACAGCTCCTTTGTATCACCTGTCATGTATATAGATTGTATATGGCTTCTATGTATTATCTGTTATATACTGTATTATATACGGCTCCTTTGTATTACCTGTCGTGTATATAGATTGTATATGGCTTCTATGTATTATCTGTGATATACTGTATTATATACGGCTCCTTTGTATTACCTGTCATGTATATAGATTGTATATGGCTTCTATGTATTATCTGTGATATACTGTATTATATATACGGCTTCTTAGTATTACCTGTCGTGTATATAGATTGTATATGGCTTCTATGTATTATCTGTTATATACTGTATTATATATACGGCTCCTTTGTATTACCTGTTGTGTATATAGATTGTATATGGCTTCTATGTATTATCTGTTATATACTGTATTATATACAGCTCCTTTGTATCACCTGTCATGTATATAGATTGTATATGGCTTCTATGTATTATCTGTTATATACTGTATTATATACGGCTCCTTTGTATTACCCATCATGTATATAGATTGTATATGGCTTCTATGTATTATCTGTTATATACTGTATTATATATACGGCTCCTTTGTATTACCTGTCGTGTATATAGATTGTATATGGCTTCTATGTATTACGTGTGATATACTGTATTATATATACGGCTCCTTTGTATTACCTGTTGTGTATATAGATTGTATATGGCTTCTATGTATTATCTGTTATATACTGTATTATATATACGGCTCCTTTGTATTACCCATCATGTATATAGATTGTATATGGCTTCTATGTATTATCTGTGATATACTGTATTATATAAGCTGCAATGTATTACCTGTCGTGTATATAGATTGTATATGGCTTCTATGTATTATCTGTGATATACTGTATTATATATACGGCTCCTTTGTATTACCTGTTGTGTATATAGACTGTATATGGCTTCTATGTATTATCTGTTATATACTGTATTATATATACGGCTCCTTTGTATTACCCATCATGTATATAGATTGTATATGGCTTCTATGTATTATCTGTGATATACTGTATTATATAAGCTGCAATGTATTACCTGTCGTGTATATAGATTGTATATGGCTTCTATGTATTATCTGTGATATACTGTATTATATATACGGCTCCTTTGTATTACCTGTCATGTATATAGATTGTATATGGCTTCTATGTATTATCTGTGATATACTGTATTATATACGGCTCCTTTGTATCACCTGTCATGTATATAGATTGTATATGGCTTCTATGTATTATCTGTTATATACTGTATTATATATACGGCTCCTTTGTATTACCTGTTGTGTATATAGATTGTATATGGCTTCTATGTATTATCTGTGATATACTGTATTATATACGGCTCCTTTGTATTACCTGTCATGTATATAGATTGTATATGGCTTCTATGTATTATCTGTGATATACTGTATTATATACGGCTCCTTTGTATTACCTGTCATGTATATAGATTGTATATGGCTTCTATGTATTATCTGTTATATACTGTATTATATATACGGCTCCTTTGTATTACCTGTTGTGTATATAGATTGTATATGGCTTCTATGTATTATGTGTGATATACTGTATTATATATACGGCTCCTTTGTATTACCTGTCATGTATATAGATTGTATATGGCTTCTATGTATTATCTGTTATATACTGTATTACCGTATATACGGCTCCTTTGTATTACCTGTCATGTATATAGATTGTATATGGCTTCTATGTATTATCTGTTATATACTGTATTATATATACGGCTCCTTTGTATTACCTGTCATGTATATAGATTGTATATGGCTTCTATGTATTATCTGTGATATACTGTATTATATACGGCTCCTTTGTATTACCTGTTGTGTATATAGATTGTATATGGCTTCTATGTATTATCTGTGATATACTGTATTATATACGGCTCCTTTGTATTACCTGTCATGTATATAGATTGTATATGGCTTCTATGTATTACGTGTGATATACTGTATTATATACGGCTCCTTTGTATTACCCATCATGTATATAGATTGTATATGGCTTCTATGTATTATCTGTTATATACTGTATTATATACGGCTCCTTTGTATTACCCATCATGTATATAGATTGTATATGGCTTCTATGTATTATCTGTTATATACTGTATTATATACAGCTCCTTTGTATTACCTGTCGTGTATATAGATTGTATATGGCTTCTATGTATTATCTGTTATATACTGTATTATATATACGGCTCCTTTGTATTACCTGTTGTGTATATAGATTGTATATGGCTTCTATGTATTATCTGTGATATACTGTATTATATATACGGCTCCTTTGTATTACCTGTCGTGTATATAGATTGTATATGGCTTCTATGTATTACGTGTGATATACTGTATTATATATACGGCTCCTTTGTATTACCTGTCATGTATATAGATTGTATATGGCTTCTATGTATTATCTGTGATATACTGTATTATATACGGCTCCTTTGTATTACCTGTTGTGTATATAGATTGTATATGGCTTCTATGTATTATCTGTGATATACTGTATTATATACGGCTCCTTTGTATTACCTGTCATGTATATAGATTGTATATGGCTTCTATGTATTATCTGTTATATACTGTATTATATATACGGCTCCTTTGTATTACCTGTCGTGTATATAGATTGTATATGGCTTCTATGTATTATCTGTGATATACTGTATTATATACGGCTCCTTTGTATCACCTGTCATGTATATAGATTGTATATGGCTTCTATGTATTATCTGTTATATACTGTATTATATATACGGCTGCTTTGTATTACCCATCATGTATATAGATTGTATATGGCTTCTATGTATTATCTGTTATATACTGTATTATATACGGCTCCTTTGTATTACCTGTTGTGTATATAGATTGTATATGGCTTCTATGTATTATCTGTTATATACTGTATTATATATACGGCTCCTTTGTATTACCCATCATGTATATAGATTGTATATGGCTTCTATGTATTATCTGTGATATACTGTATTATATATACGGCTCCTTTGTATTACCTGTTGTGTATATAGATTGTATATGGCTTCTATGTATTATCTGTTATATACTGTATTATATATACGGCTCCTTTGTATTACCTGTCATGTATATAGATTGTATATGGCTTCTATGTATTATCTGTTATATACTGTATTATATATACGGCTGCTTTGTATTACCCATCATGTATATAGATTGTATATGGCTTCTATGTATTATCTGTGATATACTGTATTATATATACGGCTCCTTTATATTACCTGTTGTGTATATAGATTGTATATGGCTTCTATGTATTATCTGTGATATACTGTATTATATACGGCTCCTTTGTATTACCTGTCATGTATATAGATTGTATATGGCTTCTATGTATTATCTGTTATATACTGTATTATATATACGGCTCCTTTGTATTACCTGTCATGTATATAGATTGTATATGGCTTCTATGTATTATCTGTGATATACTGTATTATATATACGGCTTCTTAGTATTACCTGTCGTGTATATAGATTGTATATGGCTTCTATGTATTATCTGTTATATACTGTATTATATACAGCTCCTTTGTATCACCTGTCATGTATATAGATTGTATATGGCTTCTATGTATTATCTGTTATATACTGTATTATATACGGCTCCTTTGTATTACCTGTCATGTATATAGATTGTATATGGCTTCTATGTATTATCTGTTATATACTGTATTATATATACGGCTGCTTTGTATTACCCATCATGTATATAGATTGTATATGGCTTCTATGTATTATCTGTGATATACTGTATTATATATACGGCTCCTTTATATTACCTGTTGTGTATATAGATTGTATATGGCTTCTATGTATTATCTGTGATATACTGTATTATATACGGCTCCTTTGTATTACCTGTCATGTATATAGATTGTATATGGCTTCTATGTATTATCTGTTATATACTGTATTATATATACGGCTCCTTTGTATTACCTGTCATGTATATAGATTGTATATGGCTTCTATGTATTATCTGTGATATACTGTATTATATATACGGCTTCTTAGTATTACCTGTCGTGTATATAGATTGTATATGGCTTCTATGTATTATCTGTTATATACTGTATTATATACAGCTCCTTTGTATCACCTGTCATGTATATAGATTGTATATGGCTTCTATGTATTATCTGTTATATACTGTATTATATACGGCTCCTTTGTATTACCTGTCGTGTATATAGATTGTATATGGCTTCTATGTATTATCTGTGATATACTGTATTATATACGGCTCCTTTGTATTACCTGTCATGTATATAGATTGTATATGGCTTCTATGTATTATCTGTGATATACTGTATTATATATACGGCTTCTTAGTATTACCTGTCGTGTATATAGATTGTATATGGCTTCTATGTATTATCTGTTATATACTGTATTATATACAGCTCCTTTGTATCACCTGTCATGTATATAGATTGTATATGGCTTCTATGTATTATCTGTTATATACTGTATTATATACGGCTCCTTTGTATTACCTGTCGTGTATATAGATTGTATATGGCTTCTATGTATTATCTGTGATATACTGTATTATATACGGCTCCTTTGTATTACCTGTCATGTATATAGATTGTATATGGCTTCTATGTATTATCTGTGATATACTGTATTATATATACGGCTTCTTAGTATTACCTGTCGTGTATATAGATTGTATATGGCTTCTATGTATTATCTGTTATATACTGTATTATATATACGGCTCCTTTGTATTACCTGTTGTGTATATAGATTGTATATGGCTTCTATGTATTATCTGTTATATACTGTATTATATACAGCTCCTTTGTATCACCTGTCATGTATATAGATTGTATATGGCTTCTATGTATTATCTGTTATATACTGTATTATATACGGCTCCTTTGTATTACCCATCATGTATATAGATTGTATATGGCTTCTATGTATTATCTGTTATATACTGTATTATATATACGGCTCCTTTGTATTACCTGTCGTGTATATAGATTGTATATGGCTTCTATGTATTACGTGTGATATACTGTATTATATATACGGCTCCTTTGTATTACCTGTTGTGTATATAGATTGTATATGGCTTCTATGTATTATCTGTTATATACTGTATTATATATACGGCTCCTTTGTATTACCCATCATGTATATAGATTGTATATGGCTTCTATGTATTATCTGTGATATACTGTATTATATAAGCTGCAATGTATTACCTGTCGTGTATATAGATTGTATATGGCTTCTATGTATTATCTGTGATATACTGTATTATATATACGGCTCCTTTGTATTACCTGTCATGTATATAGATTGTATATGGCTTCTATGTATTATCTGTGATATACTGTATTATATACGGCTCCTTTGTATCACCTGTCATGTATATAGATTGTATATGGCTTCTATGTATTATCTGTTATATACTGTATTATATATACGGCTCCTTTGTATTACCTGTTGTGTATATAGATTGTATATGGCTTCTATGTATTATCTGTGATATACTGTATTATATACGGCTCCTTTGTATTACCTGTCATGTATATAGATTGTATATGGCTTCTATGTATTATCTGTGATATACTGTATTATATACGGCTCCTTTGTATTACCTGTCATGTATATAGATTGTATATGGCTTCTATGTATTATCTGTTATATACTGTATTATATATACGGCTCCTTTGTATTACCTGTTGTGTATATAGATTGTATATGGCTTCTATGTATTATGTGTGATATACTGTATTATATATACGGCTCCTTTGTATTACCTGTCATGTATATAGATTGTATATGGCTTCTATGTATTATCTGTTATATACTGTATTACCGTATATACGGCTCCTTTGTATTACCTGTCATGTATATAGATTGTATATGGCTTCTATGTATTATCTGTTATATACTGTATTATATATACGGCTCCTTTGTATTACCTGTCATGTATATAGATTGTATATGGCTTCTATGTATTATCTGTGATATACTGTATTATATACGGCTCCTTTGTATTACCTGTTGTGTATATAGATTGTATATGGCTTCTATGTATTATCTGTGATATACTGTATTATATACGGCTCCTTTGTATTACCTGTCATGTATATAGATTGTATATGGCTTCTATGTATTACGTGTGATATACTGTATTATATACGGCTCCTTTGTATTACCCATCATGTATATAGATTGTATATGGCTTCTATGTATTATCTGTGATATACTGTATTATATATACGGCTTCTTAGTATTACCTGTCGTGTATATAGATTGTATATGGCTTCTATGTATTATCTGTGATATACTGTATTATATACGGCTCCTTTGTATTACCTGTCATGTATATAGATTGTATATGGCTTCTATGTATTATCTGTTATATACTGTATTATATACGGCTCCTTTGTATTACCCATCATGTATATAGATTGTATATGGCTTCTATGTATTATCTGTTATATACTGTATTATATATACGGCTCCTTTGTATTACCTGTCGTGTATATAGATTGTATATGGCTTCTATGTATTACGTGTGATATACTGTATTATATATACGGCTCCTTTGTATTACCTGTCGTGTATATAGATTGTATATGGCTTCTATGTATTATCTGTTATATACTGTATTATATACGGCTCCTTTGTATCACCTGTCATGTATATAGATTGTATATGGCTTCTATGTATTATCTGTTATATACTGTATTATATACGGCTCCTTTGTATTACCTGTTGTGTATATAGATTGTATATGGCTTCTATGTATTATCTGTTATATACTGTATTATATATACGGCTCCTTTGTATTACCCATCATGTATATAGATTGTATATGGCTTCTATGTATTACGTGTGATATACTGTATTATATATACGGCTCCTTTGTATTACCTGTCATGTATATAGATTGTATATGGCTTCTATGTATTATCTGTTATATACTGTATTATATATACGGCTCCTTTGTATTACCCATCATGTATATAGATTGTATATGGCTTCTATGTATTATCTGTGATATACTGTATTATATACGGCTCCTTTATATTACCTGTTGTGTATATAGATTGTATATGGCTTCTATGTATTATCTGTGATATACTGTATTATATACGGCTCCTTTGTATTACCTGTCATGTATATAGATTGTATATGGCTTCTATGTATTATCTGTGATATACTGTATTATATATACGGCTCCTTTGTATTACCTGTTGTGTATATAGATTGTATATGGCTTCTATGTATTATGTGTGATATACTGTATTATATATACGGCTCCTTTGTATTACCTGTCATGTATATAGATTGTATATGGCTTCTATGTATTATCTGTTATATACTGTATTATATATACGGCTCCTTTGTATTACCTGTCGTGTATATAGATTGTATATGGCTTCTATGTATTATCTGTTATATACTGTATTATATACGGCTCCTTTGTATTACCTGTTGTGTATATAGATTGTATATGGCTTCTATGTATTATCTGTTATATACTGTATTATATACAGCTCCTTTGTATTACCTGTCATGTATATAGATTGTATATGGCTTCTATGTATTATCTTTCATGTATATAGCTTCTATGTATTACGTGTGATATATTGTATTATATACGGTCTCTATGTACATGTCATATATGGGTATTCTGTGCACTGTACATGATGTATAGCTGTATTTAGCGGTTTTTTCTCTCCGTTGCTAGTTATTTCTCTTCACCAGGATTTGCGCAGCCTCTTCATGCAGACGAATGAGCGGGTAATGGCTGGAATCTATAGGAGACGAGAAATATTTGGAATTCTGCCGGCAGATGCAGAAAGCTCTTAAGCGGTGAGGTGAGTGCGGGGAACAGGGGCCTATTGTTATCCGCCGCTCGCCCTGGGTTTCTATGGCAGCTCTCACTTTCTCTTTCCTGCTTATTTCCAAGAAAACGTGCACAGCCGGGGCCAAGTCCCACTGTTTACCCAGTGTCCGATGTCTGACACCCAGGCCGCTGCCGCCGCCACCGCCGCCGCCACCGCTCGTGTGGTCGCCATTTACATTACACAACGTAGTGACAGATGGAAAGCATACAGTGCAGCGCTATCTCCAGGTACAATCTCTGCGTACCCATGGGATATATATATATATACACACACACTATACACAGCCAGGAAGAGGGGGCGGGGCTGCGACTACAATAAGGTGGCCCTAGGCAGAGGGCCTGGCAGAGGGCCTGGAAGAGGGGGCGGGGCTGCGACTACAATAAGGTGGCCCTAGGCAGAGGGCCTGGCAGAGGGCCTGGCAGAGGGGGCGGGGCTGCGACTACAATAAGGTGGCCCTAGGCAGAGGGCCTGGAAGAGGGGGCGGGGCTGCGACTACAATAAGTTGACACTAGGCAGCGGGCCTGGAAGAGGGGGCGGGGCTGCGACTACAATAAGGTGGCCCTAGGCAGAGGGCCTGGAAGAGGGGGCGGGGCTACGACTACAATAAGGTGACCCTAGGCAGAGGGCCTTGAAGAGGGGGCGGAGCTGAGACTAGAATAAGGTGACCCTAAGCAGAGGGCCCGGAAGAGGGGGCGGGGCTGAGACTAGAATAAGGTGACCCTAGGCAGAGGGCCTGGAAGAGGGGGCGGGGCTGAGACTACAATAAGGTGACCCTAGGCAGAGGGCCTTGAAGAGGGGGCGGAGCTGAGACTAGAATAAGGTGACCCTAAGCAGAGGGCCCGGAAGAGGGGGCGGGGCTGAGACTAGAATAAGGTGACCCTAGGCAGAGGGCCTGGAAGAGGGGGCGGGGCTGAGACTACAATAAGGTGACCCTAGGCAGAGGGCCTGGAAGAGGGGGCGGGGCTGCGACTACAATAAGGTGACCCTAGGCAGAGGGCCTGGAAGAGGGGGCGGGGCTGAGACTACAATAAGGTGACCCTAGGCAGAGGGCCTGGAAGAGGGGGCGGGGCTGCGACTACAATAAGGTGACCCTAGGCAGAGGGCCTGGAAGAGGGGGCGGGGCTGCGACTACAATAAGGTGACCCTAGGCAGAGGGCCATGGCTCCGGGCTGTGAGGGGGCAAAATAAAGGAAAGTTAGAGGTTTGGACCCAAACCTTACAAGGTGTCTCTCAGACAACAAGTAGATGGGAAATCCTGGGAAGAGACATGTAAGGCTCTGGTCACACTGTCAGCACGATGACATCCATTATTAATTACTAATAGGCAGTGAGTGTAAGGAGAGAGCCAGTACGAAGCTACATCTTACATCATACACTGGAGATTCTGCACAAAACACATACTAATAGTATACACAAGCAGTGTGAAGCTGTATCTCATATAATACACTGGAGACTCTGCACACAGCACAGACAGACAGTACAGAGATGCATTGTGAGTCACAGGAGAGTAGTATGAGGCTGCTTCTTATATAATATACTGGAGATTCTGGACACAACACACAGATAGCATATACAGGTAGTGCAAATCAGGGAGCAGCATCTCATAAGGTACACCGGATATTGTGCACAAAGCACACACTAATAGGCAGTGTGAGTAAGGAGAGAGCCAGTATGAAGCTACATCTTACATCATACACTGGAGATTCTGCACAAAACACATACTAATTGTATACACAAGCAGTGTGAAGCTGCAGATTATGTTACACTGGATATTCTGCACACAACAGACACATAGTATAGACAGAGTGAGATGGGAGCAGTGTGAAGCTGCATCTCATAGGATACACTAGAGAGTCTGCACAGAGCACACAGAAATACTACAAAGAAGTAGTGTAAGTCAGGAGAGCAGAGTGATACTGAATCTCACAGGATACACTGGATGTTCTGCACACACAGATAATACAGACAGGTAGTATGAGTCGGGGGGTGCAAAGTAAACTTGTATTTCATAAAATACAAAAGTGATTCTGTACAGAGCATGTGGTTTCAGGCAGGAGAGAGCGGTGCAACGCTGCATCCCAAAGGACACACTGGAGATTCTGCACTCAGCACACATAGATAGTACAGGCAGTTAATGTGAGTTAGATGAGCACAATGTAACACTGCATCTCATAGGATACAATGTGACTCTACACAGCAGGTGTTGTCAGGCAGGTGTGAAGTGGGTGTCAGTCAGACAGGCAAGAGGTGATATGAACCAGGCAGGCGTTGTCGATCAGCTCGCCGCGCTCATCTCTGGCCGCGCTGCGTATCCTCACTGCTACCTCTCTGGATTAACGTTTATCTCTAATCTCTGTTCCGGCCAACTGTTAGCGAATCTACAATCTGTGACTCCTAATCTGTTGTCAGTGGCAGCTCGCACACTGGTAAACGCCACGTACATCGCTCTGTGCTTCCATTCAGGGTCTGTGGAAAGCTGGGTGACAACCTGATGGAAACAGGGAATAGTTGGTTGTCACTCTGTGTCAGTAGATTATGAGACTACAGGGCGGAGAGCTCATGTTGTCATATAATTGTGCATGTCCTTGGCCACAGAGCTTGCCATCTACAGGTGACGCGGTGTCTCCCTCCTCCCAGCACCTCACATCCTCGCGGTGGCCGCTGCCGAGGTAACAATGTTTTATTCAGTAGCCCCAGGGCAGACACACACGTTACATGACAGAGCTGGCAAACAGTCAGCGACTACTCCGCACCGCACTGACAACTCATAAATCAATCATGTGAAAACCGCAATCCCAGGTGTCCCGGCAAATGTCTGCACCACAACCCCCGCACCGAAGGCTCAGTACAACTTCCTGCAGAACATTGCACCTGACAGATACATAATGATAGGTGCTGCAGATTATTACACCACTGACCACTCTGCAGAGCATCGCTCCTCTACCTCCTGATACATAGTGATATATCCTGCAGATTATTACACCACTGACCTCTCTGCAGAGCATCGCTCCTCTACCTCCTGATACATAGTGATATATCCTGCAGATTATTACACCACTGACCTCTCTGCAGAACATCGCTCCTCTACCTCCTGATACATAGTGATACATCCTGCAGACTATTACACCACTGACCTCTCTGCAGAGCATCGCTCCTCTACCTCCTGATACATAACGATACATACTGCAGACTATTACACCACCGACCTCTCTGCAGAACATCGCTCCTCTACCTCCTGATACATAGTGATATATCCTGCAGATTATTACACCACTGACCTCTCTGCAGAACATCGCTCCTCTATCTCCTGATACATAGTGATATATCCTGCAGATTATTACACCACTGACCTCTCTGCAGAGCATCGCTCCTCTACCTCCTGATACATAGTGATATATCCTGCAGATTATTACATCACTGACCACTCTGCAGAGCATCGCTCCTCTACCTCCTGATACATAGTGATATATCCTGCAGATTATTACACCACTGACCTCTGTGCAGAGCATCGCTCCTCTACCTCCTGATACATAGTGATCTATCCTGCAGATTATTACACCACTGACCTATCTGCAGAACATCGCTCCTCTACCTCCTGATACATAGTGATATATCCTGCAGATTATTACACCACTGACCTCTCTGCAGAGCATCGCACCTCTACCTCCTGATACATAGTGATATATCCTGCAGACTATTACATCACTGACCTCTCTGCAGAGCATCGCTCCTCTACCTCCTGATACATAGTGATATATCCTGCAGATTATTACACCACTGACCTCTCTGCAGATCTGCCCCTCCTGTCTCATCAGTGGCTCAGGCTGTTGTGCTGTCCCTCCCCTATACTTTATACTGCAGCTCTGCTTGTTTAGATTGGCTTCTGTGTGTATGCAGAGGCTCAGCAGGAGGCCGGTACATGAAGAGATGATTATATTACAGCCAGGACAGAGAATTATAAACCACAACATCCAGAGATTCTCAGAACAGAGACTGTATAGGATATACAGAGAGTCGGCGGCACGTATAACATACATGTAACATTCCGTGTTGTATCGTGGCACATATAACATACATGTAACATTCCGCGTTGTATCGTGGCACATATAACATACATGTAACATTCTGTGCTGTATCGTGGCACATATAACATACATGTAACATTCCGTGTTGTATTGTGGCACATATAACATACATGTAACATTCCGTGTTGTATTGTGGCACATATAACATACATGTAACATTCCGTGTTGTATCGTGGCACATATAACATACATGTAACATTCCGCGTTGTATCGTGGCACATATAACATACATGTAACATTCCGTGTTGTATCGTGGCACATATAACATACATGTAACATTCCGCGTTGTATCGTGGCACATATAACATACATGTAACATTCCGTGTTGTATCGTGGCACATATAACATACATGTAACATTCCTCGTTGTATCGTGGCACATATAACATACATGTAACATTCCGTGTTGTATCGTGGCACATATAACATACATGTAACATTCTGTGTTGTATCGTGGCACATATAACATACATGTAACATTCCGCGTTGTATCGTGGCACATATAACATACATGTAACATTCCGCGTTGTATCGTGGCACATATAACATACATGTAACATTCCGCGTTGTATCGTGGCACATATAACATACATGTAACATTCCGCGTTGTATTGTGGCACATATAACATACATGTAACATTCCGTGCTGTATCGTGGCACATATAACATACATGTAACATTCCGCGTTGTATTGTGGCACATATAACATACATGTAACATTCCGCGTTGTATCGTGGCACATATAACATACATGTAACATTCCGCGTTGTATCGTGGCACATATAACATACATGTAACATTCCGCGTTGTATCGTGGCACATATAACATACATGTAACATTCCGCGTTGTATCGTGGCACATATAACATACATGTAACATTCCGCGTTGTATCGTGGCACATATAACATACATGTAACATTCCGCGTTGTATCGTGGCACATATAACATACAAGTAACATTCCGCGTTGTATCGTGGCACATATAACATACATGTAACATTCCGCGTTGTATCGTGGCACATATAACATACATGTAACATTCCGTGTTGTATTGTGTATCAGCGACTTCTGTAATTTTCCTGCTGCGGATCTCTTGACTGTTACACTGTAACGACTCGCTGTACAGATGGAGACAACAGCCTCGCTTTCTTTGTGATATGGCAATGGGCGTTTTGGGTTATTGGGGCTCTGTCCCTTTAAGCAGAGCTCTGATGTTAATAGATATGTATGGATCGATTAGCGGCGCCCCCCCCCCCCCACTATATCCATTAGAGCCCCCTATATACCAGCAGCGGGCGGGGATCCATTATAGCGGCCGTCAGATTCCTGCACTAATGTTACACAGCTGCGGGATGAGTGTGTAAAGTGATACGTGACAATTAGACGGCAGAAGGCGGCGGACACTCGGCGGTTAGCGCATAATCTGCCTCCATTAGCCATACATCGATCGGCAGCGCTGATAGCGGCCGGGGCTCCGGGGTGCTGCTTTATCACTCCTCCTCACATGTTCAGGCCCAGCAGGGGGCCACGCTCTGCACATCGGACGCACCGGAGGAAGGAAATACAATTTCATCTTTCCTCGTCGCGAGGTCACCGCGTCCCGACTAACAAGTAACAGAGTGACAGATAATTCTCAATCGCATCCAAAGCTGCGGACGACAACTCCATTACACTACCAGAGGTTGCAAGAAAGCCTTGTGAATGCAGCTCTGGTGGTGATTGGAGTATAAGAGATTACGGATTTAGCATCACAGCTCTGGAGGTGACTGGAGCATAAGTGATGACAACAGCAGAATGATGTGGAAGGAGTATACCATAAGGTGCAATAGCTAAACAGAGACTGCAGATTCGCATGTGACTAGAGTATAAGACATGATGTAAAAGCTGACAAACTGTCGTTTTGGATGTGAATGGAGTATATAACACGATGTAATAGATGAATGGAAACTGCAGCTCTAGATGCGACTGGAATATAAGATATCATGTAACAGCTGAATGGAGACTGCAGCTATGGAGGTGACTGGAGTACAGCAATTGTGTCATAAGAGAATAGTAATTACAGCTCTGGATGTGACTGGAGTATAAGACACAATGTAACAGTCAGATGGTGACGGCGGCTCTGGGTGTGACTGGAGCATAAGAGACCTCATAAGAGTAGAATGGTGAATGCAGCTCTAGATGTGACAGGAGTGTAAGGTACAATATAACAACTGAACGGAGACTGTAGTATATGTAATTATGTAAGAGAGGAGAATTGTGGCTGCAGCTCTGGATGTGACTGTAGTATATGTAATTATAGGAGAGGAGAATTGTGGCTGCAGCTCTGGATGTGACTGTAGTATATGTAATTATAGGAGAGGAGAATTGTGGCTGCAGCTCTGGATGTGACTGTAGTATATGTAATTATAGGAGAGGAGAATTGTGGCTGCAGCTCTGGATGTGACTGTAGTATATGTAATTATGTAAGAGAGGAGAATTGTGGCTGCAGCTCTGGATGTGACTGTAGTATATGTAATTATAGGAGAGGAGAATTGTGGCTGCAGCTCTGGATGTGACTGTAGTATATGTAATTATAGGAGAGGAGAATTGTGGCTGCAGCTCTGGATGTGACTGTAGTATATGTAATTATGTAAGAGAGGAGAATTGTGGCTGCAGCTCTGGATGTGACTGTAGTATATGTAATTATGTAAGAGAGGAGAATTGTGGCTGCAGCTCTGGATGTGACTGTAGTATATGTAATTATAAGAGAGGAGAATTGTGGCTGCAGCTCTGGATGTGACTGTAGTATATGTAATTATAGGAGAGGAGAATTGTGGCTGCAGCTCTGGATGTGACTGTAGTATATGTAATTATGTAAGAGAGGAGAATTGTGGCTGCAGCTCTGGATGTGACTGTAGTATATGTAATTATAGGAGAGGAGAATTGTGGCTGCAGCTCTGGATGTGACTGTAGTATATGTAATTATAGGAGAGGAGAATTGTGGCTGCAGCTCTGGATGTAACTGTAGTATATGTAATTATAGGAGAGGAGAATTGTGGCTGCAGCTCTGGATGTGACTGTAGTATATGTAATTATGTAAGAGAGGAGAATTGTGGCTGCAGCTCTGGATGTGACTGTAGTATATGTAATTATGTAAGAGAGGAGAATTGTGGCTGCAGCTCTGGATGTGACTGTAGTATATGTAATTATGTAAGAGAGGAGAATTGTGGCTGCAGCTCTGGATGTGACTGTAGTATATGTAATTATAGGAGAGGAGAATTGTGGCTGCAGCTCTGGATGTAACTGTAGTATATGTAATTATAGGAGAGGAGAATTGTGGCTGCAGCTCTGGATGTGACTGTAGTATATGTAATTATAAGAGAGGAGAATTGTGGCTGCAGCTCTGGATGTGACTGTAGTATATGTAATTATAGGAGAGGAGAATTGTGGCTGCAGCTCTGGATGTGACTGTAGTATATGTAATTATGTAAGAGAGGAGAATTGTGGCTGCAGCTCTGGATGTGACTGTAGTATATGTAATTATGTAAGAGAGGAGAATTGTGGCTGCAGCTCTGGATGTGACTGGATGATGTAGTTTATGATGGAGTGACACTTTACATCTCTCCGTGACTGCAGGGGTTAACAGTGAGTCCGTCTCTCTACTCGCCGTGCACCGCGGCCAGTTAGTTACCGTCACCCGGACGGCGCACACGTTACACCACGTAAAATCGCTCAACTCTCCGAACCCTCCAGAGCTCGATAATCTCTAATGCAATCAAAGACAAACACATGTCGGCTCCAGCTGCACGGCGAGCGGCGATCCTCCGCGTCCAGATACCGCGCAGCCATTCTTCCCCCATAATCCCCGGCTTAATACACAAATGCACAATGAAGGGGACACTAGGAAAATCAGGACAATGCGGTGAGCGCAGGAGATCGGGGAGGGGGCGGCAGCAGCGCCCAGGACTTGGCAACCTGCAGAGGAGCCCAGTAGAAAATGACAAACAGCTGGAGACGACAGAAGTGCCGACAGCTGAGCTGCCAGGATTAATCCAAAAGCAGCAAAATCAAAAGTACACAACACCTGGCCGGTCTGCCGGGGACACTGCACAAGGTAGGCCAAGAATCGGGGGCGGCCAGGGGCGCAGAATGACACACAGGGGGCGAGACGTAGCAGTGCAGAGAAACTGCGCCAAATGTAGCAGGAGCTGCCGCAAAATCTGCAGCAACCCGGGAGACAATCGCTGCTCTCATCCTTCCTAACTACACGCCCTATAGACAACATGGCAGCTTCTGTGGGGACTGGAAGGATACTGGACAACTTCAAGGAGTCTTCCTCCTACAATGTCTGCATATATTAAGAGTCCTACCACAAATTAGACTATACAGGCAG
Organism: Leptodactylus fallax; assembly: GCA_947044405.1. Taxonomy (NCBI): domain Eukaryota; kingdom Metazoa; phylum Chordata; class Amphibia; order Anura; family Leptodactylidae; genus Leptodactylus; species Leptodactylus fallax. The sequence continues at coordinate 353,153 of CAMRHE010000891.1, forward strand.
GGGGCGAGACGTAGCAGTGCGGAGAAACCGCCACATGTAGCAGGAGCTGCCGCAAGGATACTGGAAGGATACTGGACAAATTCAAGAAGTCTTCAAGAATCCTGCCACAAATCAGACTATACACAGTACTGGGGCTGATTGTATATATAGGGAATTCAAGCACTAAAAAGGAACATTCAGATTTCTGCAGATAAGACTCATTCTCTAATATTTTTAAGTGTTCTTTCACATAGTGCAGTTTTTTTTTTTAATGTACAGTGTCAGAGCAGAATCCCGCCCCCTTGCCTGACACCACCCACTTGTCATTAAGGAGTCTAGTTACATATCAGGCACCAAAACTACCAGCACTGATTGCTCAGGAACCGAGGGGGCGAGAGAAGAAATTCCAACTGTGCCAGAATCAGTGGAGGAAGGGCTATTAAAGCCTCGAGCTGGTGGAGGGAGGGGGGCTTATAAAGTGGATGCGGTGAAAGGTCCTCTTTAAATAGATGCTTTTCACCTGTACAAAAACTGCACCAAAAACACATAAAAACTGCACCCAACCTATCATCTGAATGCAGCCTAACAAATTTAGACGATTGTGATTAGACAGTCGCAGAAAACTTGGTTGCAAGTCACATGGGACCTTTCACCACAGACTTTAATGCCTGCAAAGTGACAAAGCTGTAAAACTGCTGCACAACAGTAAGTAGCAGAACAGTCTTAGTCACGTGACCCATGCTGCCGTGTCGTCCTAGCGTTACAGATGAGACGGGGCCCAGGAGAGGTGTGGGGCGGCGAGTGTCAGTGGTTGTCATATTTCCCTATTTCTTGCACATCCCTAGTCAAAATGTCCTAGGACGATGTCTCACCCCAATCCGAAACTTATCACCACCTAACAAGGCCGGAGTCTGGGGGAGCCGACTGACAACCCCTGTGCGCATTCTCATAGGATCCACATTAGTTGTCACCCGGCTTCCCTCGATGGAATCTGTAACAAGTTGACAAGGATGTTCCATCCTAGAAGACGTTGTATCCTAATTACCGAGGCTGATGAGGCTGCAGACATCTGGTTTCCATATTGTCTCCTCCGCCCGCCCCTCCCCCACTCCTCTCCTACAAGGTTGTTGACCCGAGTGGAGCGCTGGATGGAGATCACTGAATTTCAAAGCCCCGGCTTCTCACTTTAGCATCCAGCCATCCTCCTGGGCTAATTACTGTATTCTCTTTGAGCTTTCAGTCACCAAAGCCGCTCGTCTTCCCTTTCATCCCTCGTCTCCAGCCACACAGCGCAGAACGCGGCGTGTTTACCCACATGCAAAACGCCGTGGACGGATCTGTGTTCCCATCTCTCATTTGTTTAGCAGAGGAGACTTGAAGGAAATGTATATAGGATTTTATAGCATAAAAAGAATCATGAAAGGCACCGGGCGCTTTGTAATAATCGGAAAGCCGCGCATTAATGGCCAACATTACCGCCGTAATCTAATTACCGCTCGATCCCCACACGAGAGGTCAACGGGCGAAATACCAAGGGTTAGTGGCATCATTTCAAGGGCGGAAAACAATCTGTCACCAGGAGAAACTTAGTTCATTAGAAATGGCGACTTACGGGGATGCGCTGCGGAAAACTGGTCACAGTGGAATAAGCCCTAGAGCGTGATCGGTACAAAAGTAACCGCGATTCTACCGATATGACTGATGAGCGACAAAGCGGTAAGACACTGCGCGGATATCTCTTCTGGTCACCATATCCATCACACAGCTCGCCAAACTGGACAAATCTCCAAAAATCACCCAAGATTTGCCTAGAGTTTTCAGATTTTGGAAAGGCTTGAACGTCGCTGACAGTCACATGACTGTGATAAATGCCGCCACTCGCCTCTGTCGATCATTGGCAGGCAACGATCTCCACGTTAATTAAAGTCGGTTCCCATCTGCAAAGCTTTAATTAAATGAACACGTATGACAAATGCCACCATGTATGTAGCTGAGCCGAGTGAGCGGGAGCGGAAAATCTGGCAAAGGCTCCAGTCTCGGTTTAACCCCCCCCGCAGAGATACAACAGGAGCGGCCAATGTCAGAGGAGATAGTGTGCTGCCCCTTTAAGGTCCTGACACAATGATAGAAATAATAATATAGTCAAGAATCTTCTATGATCAGATATTTCCTGTTACATACAGAATGCGGAATCCAGGAGTCAGACCAAAACAACGGATGGATGTAAGGAAATATGGACGAAGATAACAAGACAGGGAGGTAGAAGGTGATAACCAAAATACTGAGGAAGAAGAAGAAGGAGGCAAGAGAAGAAGAAGAAGAAGAAGAAGGCGGCAAGAGAAAAGAAGAAGAAGGAGAAGAAGAAGAAGAAGGAGGCAAGAGAAGAGAAGAAGAAGGAGGAGGCAAGAGAACAGAAGAAGAAGAAGGAGGAGGCAAGAGAACAGAAAAAGAAGAAGGCGGCAAGAGAAGAGAAGAAGGCAATAGAGGAGAAGGCAAGAGAAAAGAAGAAGGCAAGAGAAGAAGAAGAAGAAGAAGAAGAAGAAGAAGAAGAAGAAGAAGAAGAAGAAGGCAAGAGAAGAGAAGAAGAAGAAGAAGGCAAGAGAAGAAGAAGAAGAAGAAGGCAAGAGAAGAAGAAGAAGGCAAGAGAAGAAGAAGAAGAAGAAGGCAAGAGAAGAAGAAGAAGAAGAAGGCATGAGAAGAGAAGAAGGCAAGAGAAGAGAAGAAGAAGGCAAGAGAAGAAGAAGAAGAAGGAGGCAAGAGAAGAAGAAGAAGAAGAAGGCAAGAGAAGAGAAGAAAAGACGAAGAAGAAGGCATGAGAAGAGAAGAAGGCAAGATAAGAGAAGAAGGCAATAGAAGAGAAGAAGAAGAAGGTGGCAAGAGAAGAGAAGAAGAAGAAGGCAAGAGAAGAGAAGAAGAAGGCAAAAGAAGAAAAGAAGAAGAAGGCGGCAAGACAAGAGAAGAGAAGAAGAAGAAGGTAAGAAGAGAAGAAGAAGAAGGCAAGAGAAGAAGAAGAAGAAGAAGAAGGCATGAAAAGAGAAGAAGGCAAGATAAGAGAAGAAGAAGAAGGCGGCAAGAGAAGAGAAGAAGAAGAAGAAGGCAAGAGAAGAGAAGAAGAAGAAGGCAAGAGAAGAAGAAGAAGGCAAGAGAAGAGAAGAGGAAGAAGAAGAAGAAGAAGGCAAGAGAAGAGAAGAGGAAGAAGAAGAAGAAGAAGGCAAGAGAAGAGAAGAAGGCAAGATAAGAGAAGAAGGCAATAGAAGAGAAGAAGGCAAGAGAAGAGAAGAAGAAGAAGGCGGCAAGAGAAGAGAAGAAGAAGAGAAGAGAAGAAGAAGAAGGCAAGAGAAGAAGAAGAAGGCAAGAGAAGAGAAGAAGAAGAAGAAGGCGGCAAGACAAGAGAAGAAGAAGAAGAAGAAGAAGAAGGCAAGAGAAGAAGAAGAAGGCAAGAGAAGAAGAAGAAGGCGGCGAGAAGAAGAAGAAGAAGAAGGCGGCGAGAAGAAGAAGAAGAAGAAGAAGAAGAAGAAGGCAAAGAAGAAGGCGGCAAAAGAAGAAGAAGAAAAAAGAGGCGAGGGTGGAGAAGAAGAAGGGGGGATTATGAGGAAGAAGAAGATGGAGGAGGTAAGAGTGGAGAAGAAGAAGGGGGGATAATGAGGAAGAAGAAGAGGAAGGAGGAGGCAAGAGTGGAGAGGAAGAAGGAGGGGATGATGAGGAAGATGAAGATGGAGGAGATAAGAGTGGAGAAGAAGAAGAAGGCGGTGAGAGTGGAGAAGAAGGTGGGGATAACGAGGAAGAGGAAGAAGAAGAATGAGGTGAGAGTGGAGAAGACGAAAGGGGGAAAACGAGGAAGAGGAAGAAGGAGGCAAGAGTGGAGAAGAGGAAGGGGGATAACGAGGAAGAAGAAGAGGAAGAAGAAGGGGGGGATAACAAGGAAGAAGAAGAAGGAGGAGGCAAGAGTGGAGAAGAAGAGGAAGGAGGAGGCAAGAGTGGAGAAGAAGAAGAAGGAGGAGGCAAGAGTGGAGAAGAAGAGGAAGAAATAAGCCACTAAAAAAAGAAGAAAAAAAGGAGACACAATGAAGCAGTCAAATAAATTAAAGGAGGAGAAAACAAAAAAGAAGGAAAAAAATTAAGTGAGTTGACAAGGAAAAAAGAAGAAAATGAAGAATGAGCTTAAACAGAAGAAGAAGAAAATGAGAGAATTGAGAAAAGAAAAGGAAAAGGAAAGAAAGAGCTAACAAAAAAGAAGACAAAGAAGTAGGAAAGAAAGAATAAAAAGAAGAATGAAGCAAAAAAGATAAAAGAGGCCACGGAAGAAGAAGAAGAGGAAGAAGGTGACAAGAAGAGTGAAGCAAAGAAGATAAAGGAAGTGACAAGAAAGAAGAAAAGGAAGAAGGTAGGAAAATAAAGAGGAAGAAAATGAAGGAAGTGACCAATGGAAGAAGGTAGAAAACAAAAAGGAGGTGACAACGAAGATGAAGGAAGAGGTGACAGGGAAGAAGAAGATGAAGAAGATGTCAAGGAAAATGAAGATAAACGAAGCGACAAAAGGAAGAAAAGAAAAAAAATAAAGGTGACAGAAGAAGTAGATGCAGAAAAAAGGAAAAGAATTTTAGGAAGAAGATGAAGGAGACTCCTTTGTGTGATGCTACAGAGGAGAGCTATAGCTCCGCCCTCAGTAGGCGGCCCCTCCTCATCTCCATAAATCTAATTATATAACTACTAATCTGACCGTTTCGCCACTGCGATCTACGGATTCTCTACAATTTCCGGATCTGCTATTTACGATTTTCCCATCTAAACGGCAAACGTCCCGAAAGTCTGCGCTCCCATCGCCTCGCTGCCGGATCCCGTCGGGGGGGTTGTGGGTGGGGCCGCGGGTTATCGCTACATTGTAACTTTTAGACGAGTTCTTGCGGGATCCTGTTCCAGCGCCGGCGGTTTCCTCCTCTTTTGAACGTTCCCATCTATTGGAACGAATGGAATGAATTGTTGTCCCATTCAGCATAATGATAGAGTGCGGCGGTGGTGGCGGCGGCGGCTGCATCAAATGAGGAGTCGATTCTTCTGCGCCTTTAATTCGGCTCACACGAGATAATTACTAACAATGAGAGGAGACGCTTCACTTAATGGTAATTTATACAACAAACTAATTACAACCAAATGCTAAAAATCACATGTGGAAGTTCCTCTCTCTCCCACGCACGGATCGCAGGCAGCCGCCATCTGTCTGTACGCGAGGGGCGCGGAGGACAGCGAGTACAGGACCGCACCAAAGAGCGTCAGCTCCTGGGCCCACATCCACACAACACACACTAGTTCTCTCTCATATTTGTATCAGGCGCTGGGAAAGATGGGTGACACCAAAATGGCCCTATAGGGATTGTCTCGCAGCGATCCCAGACATTCAGAAGCCTGGAAAAGTAGAGTAATCTATAGGAGAGGACTGTATGTGTCCTATAGAGCAGGGTGTGGTGGCTGTGCAGACCTGTAGAGGGCGTACACCCCACCTACTGGTCACTATGATATCTGTCATACAGCGCAAGCATCCCCCGGAACAATAGAAGGAAAAATGTGTTACAGCTTGTTCACTCCATAACTAAGTCAGGTGAGACCAACAAGGGGCCCGGAGGGGAGCGGAATTAACCTGTACACTGCTGGAGAAAACAAAACCTCTCTCATATCCATGTCCTTCTATTTATCTATCTATCTATCTATCTCATATCTATCTATCTACCTATCTCTCTCATATCTATCTATCTCTCTCATATCTATCTATCTATCTATCTATCTCATATCTATCTATCTCATATCTATCTATCTATCTATCTCATATCTATCTATCTCTCTCATATCTATCTATCTATCTCATATCTATCTCCTATCTATCTATCTATCTATCTATCTCATATCTATCTATCTCATATCTATCTCATATCTATCTATCTATCTCATATCTATCTATCTCATATCTATCTATCTATCCCATATCTATCTGTCTCATATCTGTCTCATATCTATCTATCTCATATCTATCTATCTATCTATCTCCTATCTATCTATCTATCTATCTCATATCTTATCTCATATCTATCTATCTATCTCATATCTATCTCATATCTATCTATCTCATCTATCTATCTCATATCTATCTATCTATCTCATATCTATCTCCTATCTATCTATATATCTATCTATCTCATATCTATCTATCTATCTATCTATCTATCTATCTATCTCATATCTATGTCATATCTATCTCATATCTATCTATCTATCTATCTATCTATCTCATATCTATCTATCTATCTCATCTATCTATCTCATATCTATCTATCTCATATCTATCTCCTATCTATCTATCTATCTCATATCTATCTATCTCATATCTATCTATCTATCTCATATCTATCTATCTCTCCTATCTATCTATCTCATATCTATCTATCTATCTCCTATCTATCTATCTCATATCTATCTATCTATCTCATATCTATCTATCTATCTCATATCTATCTCATATCTATCTATCTATCTATCTCATATCTATCTCATATCTATCTATCTATCTCATATCTATCTATCTATCTATCTATCTATCTATCTATCTATCTCATATCTATCTATCTATCTATCCCATATCTATCTATCTATCTATCTCATATCTATCTCATATCTATCTATCTATCTATCTATCTATCTATCTATCTCATATCTATCTATCTATCCCATATCTATCTATCTATCTATCTATCTATCTATCTATCTATCTCATATCTATCTATCTCATATCTATCTATCTATCTCATATCTATCTATCTATCTATCTCATATCTATCTATCTATCTATCTATCTATCTATCTATCTATCTCATATCTATCTATCCCATATCTATCTATCTATCTATCTCATATCTATCTATCTCATATCTATCTCATATCTATCTATCTATCTATCTATCTCATATCTATCTATCTCATATCTATCTATCTATCTATGTCATATCTCTCTCTGCAGGGTAAGGAGCGCTGCTCTGAGGTGTCACACGTCTCTGGCATGTACACAATAGCGGAGCTGCATACTTCTCAGCGTGTTTCATGTTCTTACAGGTTTTGTTCTGATTCGTCTTTTGTAGCAAAAAGAAAACTTTCCGGGAGGATTTCTCTTCTTATTTGAGCAGGGCGAGATCTGCAGACAATGGGGAGGTTTTCAGAAGGAATTTTCTCTCTCAAACACAGAATGGCAGAAAGTTCTGTAAGGTCGCCTGCAAATCTGGAGGAATCCTAAGGGTGCAGGGGCAGGAGGGAGTGATAGATATATCCGTGCTCGGGGCCAGGGCTGCACCTGACACTAAACACCAGGAGAGCACCCCAACCCTGACCATGACACTAACCCTAGAGGTAGTCAGCCAACTCAGCACAGGCTCAGAAGAGAGGACAGGGGAATACAATCTATTACTATCTGTTATCAGCCACGTCAGGAGGGGAGAGGCCGACTGTAGGACAGGGGAATACAATCTATTACTATCTGTTATCAGCCACGTCAGGAGGGGAGAGGCCGACTGTAGGACAGGGGAATACAATCTATTACTATCTGTTATCAGCCACGTCAGGAGGGGAGAGGCCGACTGTAGGACAGGGGAATACAATCTATTACTATCTGTTATCAGCCATGTCAGGAGGGGAGAGGCCGACTGTAGGACAGGTGAATACAATCTATTACTATCTGTTATCAGCCATGTCAGGAGGGGAGAGGCCGACTGTAGGACAGGGGAATACAATCTATTACTATCTGTTATCAACCATGTCAGGAGGGGAGAGGCCGACTGTAGGACAGGGGAATACAATCTATTACTATCTGTTATCAGCCACGTCAGGAGGGGAGAGGCCGACTGTAGGACAGGGGAATACAATCTATTACTATCTGTTATCAGCCATGTCAGGAGAGGCCGACTGTAGGACAGGGGAATACAATCTATTACTATCTGTTATCAGCCACGTCAGGAGAGGCCGACTGTAGGACAGGGGAATACAATCTATTACTATCTGTTATCAGCCATGTCAGGAGAGGAGAGGCCGACTGTAGGACAGGAGAATACAATCTATTACTATCTGTTATCAGCCATGTCAGGAGAGGAGAGGCCGACTGTAGGACAGGGGAATACAATCTATTACTATCTGTTATCAGCCATGTCAGGAGAGGCCGACTGTAGGACAGGGGAATACAATCTATTACTATCTGTTATCAGCCACGTCAGGAGGGGAGAGGCCGACTGTAGGACAGGGGAATACAATCTATTACTATCTGTTATCAGCCATGTCAGGAGAGGAGAGGCCGACTGTAGGACAGGGGAATACAATCTATTACTATCTGTTATCAGCCACGTCAGGAGGGGAGAGGCCGACTGTAGGACAGGGGAATACAATCTATTACTATCTGTTATCAGCCTTGTCAGGAGGGGAGAGGCCGACTGTAGGACAGGGGAATACAATCTATTACTATCTGTTATCAGCCATGTCAGGAGGGGAGAGGCCGACTGTAGGACAGGGGAATACAATCTATTACTATCTGTTATCAGCCATGTCAGGAGAGGAGAGGCCGACTGTAGGACAGGGGAATACAATCTATTACTATCTGTTATCAGCCATGTCAGGAGGGGAGAGGCCGACTGTAGGACAGGGGAATACAATCTATTACTATCTGTTATCAGCCATGTCAGGAGGAGAGAGGCCGACTGTAGGACAGGTGAATACAATCTATTACTATCGCTTATCAGCCATGTCAGGAGGGGAGAGGCCGACTGTAGGACAGGGGAATACAATCTATTACTATCTGTTATCAGCCACGTCAGGAGGGGAGAGGCCGACTGTAGGACAGGGGAATACAATCTATTACTATCTGTTATCAGCCATGTCAGGAGGAGAGAGGCCGACTGTAGGACAGGTGAATACAATCTATTGCTCCCTGTTGTCAGCCATTTCAACGTCATGTCACAAATCTCCACAGTTTGCTATTGTGTCTTCTCCCCGGTTTCTCTGATTGGACAGAAGACACTAATATGACAGATCTTTGGCGTCGTCACCTCTCACCCCACCCGGGGTATCATGGCTCACAATCTGCTAGTAACGACCCGTTCGGCCGAGCTCCTAACACGAGTCAGTTACGTATCTGACGCGGGAACTTTTAATAAAGATTTATTTCAGTCCCACAGATTTTCTGGCTGGAATCATTATCCGGGGTCGGCAGCGCGGCGACTTTCCCGGTGGTGACTGCACGGGCGGCTCTAATTAGCGGTGAAGCAGCGGTGAGCCGGGGATATTAGTGACATAATGGGGGAGATCGGTCAGCGGTCCTCGCAGCCAATGTCACAATCTTTACTGATTCTGCCGAGCCGACGCCATTAACCAGCACAATGATTTCCTGCCGACCGCAGAAACGGCGTCTACGAGAAAACTTCAGCCCAGGCCATTAGGCCCACAGAAAGTTTTTCAGTTCCAGATTGTTCTCTGCTATATAAATTCCTATATCACAAATCCCAATAATCTACTAGATCCCAGTCATAATTACAGGGTCGTATACTCTGCACCATGTGTAATATATATGCCTGCTGTCAATCTACACAGTCCTGATACTGCACACAGCTGAGGGTCTGTTACAGTTGTTGCCAGTGTGTGAGTTATACAGAGCAGCAGCAGACATCTTGCTACAATGTATCAGTCTGCAGTGCAGAAAATTGGCAGCCCACAAGGGGAAACAAGGTAGAGATGAGAGGTGGCCGCCTGTCCCTAATGATCCCACTCATGACAACAAGCAGAGACTGGGAAATGGGGTGGCACAAAGGGACACCTACAGCGTCCGCACTGTTAAAGGGCCTGTAAAAATAAGGACCCCACTGGCCCCTGTGCAGCATGGCTCACCACACACATAGTCATTCCCCACCCTGGCATAATGCAGGACATGACAGAGGACGGGGCCCAGACAGGAGGGGTTAACAGAGACTAATGATCTCAGGGTGACCGGGAGATGTCGGGTAAATCCTTGTAAGCTGCAGCAGATGAAGACGGTGACCTCAATAACAATACAGCATGAATGTCCGACAGCAATGTGTGTCACCTGCAGTCCTATGTAACACCACAGATAACACAGTGATAACTCTCTGAGTACAGATAATGTAGTAGATGTCACCTGCAGTCCTATGTAACACCACAGATAACACAGTGATAACTCTCTGAGTACAGATAATGTAGTAGTGTCACCTGCAGTCCTATGTAACACCACAGATAACACACAGTGATAACTCTCTGAGTACAGGTAATGTAGTAGATGTCACCTGCAGTCCTATGTAACACCACAGATAACACAGTGATAACTCTCTGAGTACAGATAATGTAGTAGATGTCACCTGCAGTCCTATGTAACACCACAGATAACACAGTGATAACTCTCTGAGTACAGATAATGTAGTAGGTGTCACCTGCAGTCCTATGTAACACCACAGATAACACAGTGATAACTCTCTGAGTACAGATAATGTAGTAGTGTCACCTGCAGTCCTATGTAACACCACAGATAACACAGTGATAACTCTCTGAGTACAGATAATGTAGTAGGTGTCACCTGCAGTCCTATGTAACACCACAGATAACACAGTGATAACTCTCTGAGTACAGATAATGTAGTAGATGTCACCGGCAGTCCTATGTAACACCACAGATAACACAGTGATAACTCTCTGAGTACAGATAATGTAGTAGATGTCACCTGCAGTCCTATGTAACACCACAGATAACACAGTGATAACTCTCTAGTACAGATAATGTAGTAGATGTCACCTGCAGTCCTATGTAACACCACAGATAACACACAGTGATAACTCTCTGAGTACAGATAATGTAGTAGATGTCACCTGCAGTCCTATGTAACACCACAGATAACACAGTGATAACTCTCTGAGTACAGATAATGTAGTAGTGTCACCTGCAGTCCTATGTAACACCACAGATAACACAGTGATAACTCTCTGAGTACAGATAATGTAGTAGTGTCACCTGCAGTCCTATGTAACACCACAGATAACACAGTGATAACTCTCTGAGTACAGATAATGTAGTAGATGTCACCGGCAGTCCTATGTAACACCACAGATAACACAGTGATAACTCTCTGAGTACAGATAATGTAGTAGTGTCACCTGCAGTCCTATGTAACACCACAGATAACACAGTGATAACTCTCTGAGTACAGGTAATGTAGTAGATGTCACCTGCAGTCCTATGTAACACCACAGATAGCACAGTGATAACTCTCTGAGTACAGATAATGTAGTAGATGTCACCTGCAGTCCTATGTAACACCACAGATAACACAGTGATAACTCTCTGAGTACAGATAATGTAGTAGATGTCACCTGCAGTCCTATGTAACACCACAGATAACACAGTGATAACTCTCTGAGTACAGATAATGTAGATGTCACCTGCAGTCCTATGTAACACCACAGATAACACAGTGATAACTCTCTGAGTACAGATAATGTAGTAGATGTCACCTGCAGTCCTATGTAACACCACAGATAACACAGTGATAACTCTCTGAGTACAGATAATGTAGTAGTGTCACCTGCAGTCCTATGTAACACCACAGATAACACAGTGATAACTCTCTGAGTACAGGTAATGTAGTAGATGTCACCTGCAGTCCTATGTAACACCACAGATAACACAGTGATAACTCTCTGAGTACAGGTAATGTAGTAGATGTCACCTGCTGTCCCAGGGGTGTGCACTGTTCGGGGCTGGGGGTTTGGTGCAGTGGGTCATGTCCTGACACATAGGTGCAGGTAATTCTCTATGGAATGTCTCTTTCTTGTCCCCCCCCACATAGCTCGGATGCCATGTCAGGTACACACAAAGACACGGCAAACTTTATAGAGATTGAACAAAGGGACAAAGGCCAGGGAGCAGCCTCGTCACCCGGCAGGGCCACCGCACAAAGTCTATTGTCCAGGAATAGCGCAGGGTAAACACCGCGCACAAAGCCAACGATGAAAGCTGTGTGTACTCGGGGAGCGCCTTTCCTTCCATCTCACCTACACCCAGTACACTGTGTATACCCCATATACCCCAGTATACCTCATATTCCCAGTACACTCTGTATACCCCATATACCCCAGTATACCCAATAGGCTCAGTATACTTAGTATACCCCATATACCCAGTACACTCTATATGTCCCATAAACAACCCAGTATACCAAGTATAACAGATACGACTATTAACGCTAATACAGCCCAGAGAGATTCCGCCCAACTACCATTTACCTTGAATTATATAAAACTCTGACTGTACTTCTGACCAGGAGGTTCAGGGTGGACAAATGATGCAGAGCAAAGGACTGTGGGATTGTGTTATATCATAGATGCATCCTGTGATGTCATCAGTGATGATGCTGCTGGGATCTCTGTGTATAAAGAGCATGGGAAATATCCTGTTACACTGGAAATACAATGAATCTAAACAATATACACACAACTTATAGAGGGCACGAGGTGTGTGAGGATGTATTTACATTGACCTTATCTCAC